>WBMZ01012538.1:0-141019 GCA_013400975.1 Atrichornis clamosus
GGGGAGCGGGGCGGCGGGCGGGCTCGGCTCCGGCTGCCCGGGCGCGCAGCCCTGCATTTCCTCTCGCCGTCCGTCGCGCTGCTGGAGGCTCCGGACTATAAATAGCAGCTCGCCCGCCGCCGAGCGCCTCCCGCACGCACCGGGGGAAAGTGCCGCGCCGGCTGCCCCGCCGGGCGCCCGCCCGCCCAGCTGCCGGACAGGTAACGCCGCTCGGGAGGGGTGTGGGGGCTCGTTCCGCTGGCGAGGGTTTTGTTTCCTTGTTTTCCCCGCTGGCTACGGCGCGTCAGGAGAGATTAAAAGCCGGGAATCGGTTCCGGCAAAGTCCCTCCCTTTTATTCCCTTATCAAGTTTCTTAAGGTTACAGCCCGGCGGGCGCGCAGCCCTGGCAGCGGGGGAAGGCGCGTTCGTCGGGAGCCGCCGCTCGGCGAGGGCTGATCCGGCCGGGGGTGCGCCGAGGGCGGCTGCCGCTCTCCCGCCCCCTCAGGGCCGGCGCTGAGGCAAGGAAGGTGGCCCGGCCGCCCCAGAAAGCCTTGCCCGGCCCGCCGCCGCCCTCCGGGGATCGTCGGGAGTGCGGAGGGACCCGAGCTGCCGGGGCAACTTCCAGCTAGGACCCGCTGGGCATCTCCCCTCGTTTCTCCCGACGGCGGCGGCGTTGACCGCCGGGGAGCCTGAATGCCGCGTTGGCCGCGGTGCTGGCCCCTCCGTGCATCTGCTGTCGTGGTCCTTCTGACGGGGCACCAGGGGGTCTCGAAGACCTTGTCTGCAAAGGTTTTGTGTCACGTTCGAAAGTTGGTGGTACTTGGGTGAGGAGGAGGGGAGCGGGTTCTGTAGGTGACGCTAAGGGTTAATTTGGTGGAGTAATTGAGCTATAGGATTCCCATCCCCATCTTGCAAATAGAAGCGTCTGCTGAGATGTGATGGAAACCATAGGAAAGGTACTACAGATAATTAAGTTGAGCAGAGTTGTAACTTGAAATTGTATCAGCCAGAAAAGGGGGGATGGGAAATTATGTTTAATTTCTGATATATGATCGAGTAGAGCTCTGTTTTCATTTTCTGAAATGACACAGAGATTTTGAAGCATGGATGGCAGACCTTGGGACTCCCAGCTTGTTTGGTCCCCAAAACTAAGCCGGTGCCTTAACCAAAATAGAATAATAGGATGAAGTCTTTGTGGAGCTGTGTTTTCATGTGATGCCTAATTATATTTCCATCTTCCTTCCTTGCCAGAAGAAATTTACTGTTTATTTACCCATTAATGATGTGTTAAAACAGATATACTAAAATCAGGCCATACGTATGTCATTTAAATCTGGCTTTGAATCTCAAAGATGAGAATGATTCTCAGTCTTTGCTGGCTTACAGGAACTCTCTATATTTAAATGATGTCTACATAGCAAGAATCATGGAGGGAATGTCTCTTTCTCAGTCTGTATCAAAGCTAGAGTGTATGTAAATAATTGGTTGCTAACAAAACTTCTTGTATTCAGATATTTGCAAGTGTGATAGCAGTCTTTAAAAAGGCAGTTTTCTAGTCACTTGATTATTTTCAATGTTGTTTTTATTTTAGTTGATTAAATTTGAGTTAGCTATAAAGCCCTGCAGTATCTTAGTTTTTTTGTTCTGTGAACCTGTGTATCGGATAGGGTTTGTGTACGCAAGCCCTCATTACTGTATCTATCCATGCAGGACTGAATGCTGTTTACTTCACACGTATTGATAATTCCACTGAAATTAAGATACAAGTCACAAGATTAATATGAGCAACAATTAATCCTGTGAGATTCTTACAGCCCTGATGGCATTAGAGGGAGTATGTGGCAGTGTTACTACTTCAGAGCCATCAAAAGATGCTCTCAAAAAAGGTTTTTTTCCCCCTTCTGCTTTCTGACAGTTTCTAAAGTGCTCAAGATAAGATTAAATCTTTCTTTAAAATACATCTGTTCTTTTACTGCCTTCCTTGGACTAACTGAAGCTTCAAGTTCCAGTTCTCCATGGGTTTCTCAAACCTTGCAAGTGCGGCTGATCCCTCTTTTGCTCTGGTTTTTCTTTCTCTGGAGAGCTTTATCTGTGAGGCTGCTTTATTTCTTTTTGATCAAAGAATTTTGTCTTCCTCAGGCTAAGGTATATCAGTTTGAGCAGGTGTATCCAGGTGCTTCTTACAGATCCTCCTTTATGATCTACAGTCTCCTTATCTTCTGATCTGACTGAAAGATTTCACAATATTAGGTGAAGGTTTTGTGAATCAAAAATGCAAGATTAATACTGTGCTTAGTACCTCTAAGTCTACTGTACTGTACAAGGACAAAAAAACCCCAAACCCCAACAAAAACCACGGGAGTGGAAGACCTGCCTGGAGCATCGAAGGCAGCCTGTAGAGGACAGTGCTGCTGGCTGACAGTAGTGAGTGGAGCCTGTGAGACAGTGAGACGGTGAAGTAATTGCTTGAATAGGCCTAGGCCTAAATTCACTGTGAATTTTTTGAGGTAAAGTCGTGGGATTGATAGGTATGCTGAATTATTTAGCTTGTTATGGATATGTATTTTTAGCATATGACTTCTGCAGGGAAATATGAAAACAATACTTTTTGGATTTATGTAACATATTAACAGGAGAAAGTAAGATTGTTTACTTAGTGAGACAAACAGAAAGGTGGACAGTTACTCCCAATACTAAAATTTCTTCAAAATATCTGATGTCTTGAACCAGCATTCTTAAAACACTTGGGCATTAGCTACATTCCTCTCTCTAATTTATATTTTAATAACCTTTCCTGTATGTCAAATTCTCTGACTGATGGAACTGTTTAGGAAGATCTAGTTTTGTTTGGCTTATTAAATAGCTTGTATTATACTAGTATTGTTATCATTGATGAATGGTGAATGTTATTTATTACATTTTTGAGGAAGAATTCCTTCTGCCAATCTGGGCTGATTTAACTACAATTATATGCAATACTTTTCCCTGACTTTTAAAATTAACTTGTAAATCTCACTTTGGGTATCAAAATGCAGGCTGGATGGAAGGCTGAAATGTTATTCAGGGTGAGTTGACAGTCCTGGGGTCATCAGTCCTCGGGTCTTGCTTACTACGTATCTTGGGTTTAGGAGCCCTCCCCACACTTCCTGATTTCACCTACAAACCTGGCAATCTCACTACACATTTGTCCTGGGTTCTCCCTCTCTTTCTTTAGCAGCAGTCACAGCTGATTTTGCTCTTGCGGTCTTTAAGGTTTTGGTTTTTTTTTTTTTTAGGGGAATGCATGATTCTTCCTTAACTCTGCCGGATAAGGATCTGGTCAGTTAGCTTCTCAGGCTCTCCTGGATAGTTGATATGTTACAGAAAACCTGAGGCAAACTGTGAAAGGCCAGCTGGGTTGCACAAGGTTTGAGTGTGCTGCTGGACTTCAGCTCACAGATGTCTTCACGGTGATACAGGATTTTAATTAAAAAGACTTGCTCATCTGCATACAAAATCCACACTGACAATTCTAAAAAGGGCTGGAGATTTGTGGATTTCAGTTCCTTGCTCTTTGGAAAGCTATGCTTTTTAATGCCAGCTGATATTAAGAAGAGAAAAAAATATATAAATTGCCGATGGGGAATTCTTGAGTCCATTTTCCCCATAACCTGCAAAGGGAGATTCAGTTGATTTGTCCTGGTCAGTAGCAGGTCTTTTTGGGGAAGGATTTTTTCCCCCATTTCTTCTGTCATCATAAATTAACTAAATATGGGCAGAATCTCAAACAGCAAATCAGATTTCTGCAATCCATTCTACTATGAAAATTGCTGTTAGGAGACGGGATCCACTGTCTTCCAAGTCTTGTGTGCCTTTTTGGCAAGGTATGCTCGGATAACATACTGGAAAGTGAAGTGGACATCTTATGCTGTACATGGTATGGTTATTAATTTGTCTTAAGAGGAAGTGAATAGAACAAATTGTAACTGCTCATTCTGTAGGTTTTTCAAGTTTACGATGATAAAGTTTGCTTACATGATTCAGCAATGGGGTTTGAATTGTTTGATGTCAGTATGGTTAATGTGACTTTTAAGAAAGATAGTTATTTCTGCTTCTCAAGTGTTATAGATCCAAGTTCTAAAGAACTTATCAGCCTTCTGAATCCAGAGGAGACTGGGCAGAACAGTTCTGTTTATGCTCTGTGTTTGCACAGGAGTTTTAATATTGGGTTTGGATGCTTATAGGCTTTTTGCCTCAGCCTGGCAAATGAAGCCTCTTCCTATTTGTCAGTGAATTTGCCCCATAGATTCCTTTAGATTGTTTTTAAGGTTAGAAGAAGGCTCTATTTCATGAAAATACATAAGACAATACAGGCTTAAGATGCTTACTTGACATGGTATAGTGTAAATGTTGTTAAATGTGATGCTGTTTACCAAGGTTATTTTGGCAAGCTGACTTTGTGCTGTTACTGGGTGTCATGGCATTAAAAATCAAATCTATCTGTGCTTTTTTTGGTGAATGTTTTTTGTTTTGTTATGCATCCTGTTTCCATGAAATTTCACCCTATGACCTCGGTGAAAATTTATCTCGAATACAGGAGTAAAGTCAGTCTGTGCTAAGTCAGCCTGGGGAGCATTTTCTCTTAAACGTAACATATATATACATGAGTTAAACACTTTCATTTGCATAAATTTCTTCTAGTCTGTTATCTGTACTCTTGTCAATAGGAGTTTCTTGCTGCAAAATCACTTATTTGGCAAATAGAGTGAAATCTCTTAATATGAGGCACTACAAAGACACTTTTTTTAATGTGACTATAAGAGGTGGAGATGTAATGGACAATTAAGAAGAAGAAGAAAGTCCTGTGGGAAATAAGTTTTATTGTATTTTGACAGTTTTTCATGTACGCTCAGGTTTTTGTGTTTGTTTAGTTATAAAATGCATCTTAGCATATTGTAGCAATGCTAGTAAGATACACTAAACCTAGGGTGCATACTTCTGTTATGAAAATCGCTAACAACCATGAAAATGGGTGTAAAATCTAGGTGTTAAATGTGAGTTGGTATCTTGTGTGTTTACGGCTGTGCAAATGGAGCATTAAGCAGAATGCATCAGCTCTGTGGTGTTGTACAGTGTTTCTGTAGCAGCAGTAACAGGTTCTGTTTGCTTTGTGTTTGGGAAATGGCTGAAGAAAACAGGTGTCTGTGAAAACTCAGTTTTATAAGATGAAATCACTTTCTCTGCTATAGAGATGTAATTTTGGAGTAAATATCTTTACTGGTTACTCAGTTTTATTCTGTAAATGAGAACAGAGTTTGGTACACAGAATAGGAGATACTGCATTTGACGTTCACAATAACGCCAGTCTGCTATTTTTATAGTTTTAAAAATATACTTTCAATTGATGAGAAGATCTTTAAGTTTTCAAATTAATAATCTAGAAGTTGGAGTATTTGAGATGTGTCTTTTTGCTTTAGCCAAGTAAGTGTGTGGGTTGGGTATTTTTTTTTCTCCCACTTCAAAAGGTAGCTAAAGAGCTACACCATATCTGAAACTTCTGTATTACCGTCTGTGATGACACAGAACTTGTGTGGCTTTTGTGGAACGACCACGAGGCGTGGCCTCTCTGCGTTAGCTGGAGATGATAATTCTGCAAAGTTGCCTCTGTGTGGAAAGTTGGTCGTAAAGCAAACTTCCCTGCAGTCCTGCTCTTTCCACAGGAGCAGTGTGACCAGGCTCATCAGGTGGTGGTCCAGTGGTTGAACCTTGCAATAAAGACAGAGGATGTAAAGAAGGAAGAAACACCTGGTTTAAAAAAAAAGTAAACATTGAAATAAGTATTCTCAATTTAAACCTGCTATTGAGAAATATTGTTCAACTTGATCTCTGGTTTCTATACAAGCACAGATGGTTAACTTGCATTACCTTTCACTCAGTGAATCTACATTAAACATTTTTCCAAATGAATCATATCTCGTAATTGTTTAGCCATAGAGTTACAACAATTACGAATGATATATTTTTAACTCCAGGATTTTTTTTTTTTTACTTTCCTACTGTTGGTGTCAGATAACTTTAAGTTCTGCTGCTTTATTTTGGCTGGCTAGTGCAGACTTTTCCTTCTAGGAATTGATAGTTTCCAGGTAATATAAACAAAAGTGATGGCTTCTATTCTTATGGAAGTTGTTTTGGTTTTGGATACCACGGGTGCCAGAAGTTGGGAGGTTGGAACGTAGGAATACAGCCTACGCTAGGTGGCAGTGTAAAATATGAAGAAGCCTGAAAACATTTGGAATTCTTTACAAACCCAGTAGAAGCTGCCACATTTATGGCTCATTTTGTAGATAAGCATATTTTTACTGCATATACTCCTGTTAAATATGAGGCCACTTATATTTCATGGTCTTAATTTGCTTAAATTGGCCTTGTTTGAGTAAAGAGAATATGTTTGGGCAGTCACGGTAAGGTAGCTGGTATTCTGAAAACTCAGTCTACACTTTTATTGTGGTTAGCTGTCTTGTGTTTGTAGTTGGATATTGGCTAGGGAGACCACACGTTGTTGAAAAAGTTATTTGAGATGTATTTTTTTAAACTAGAGGAGAAAAGTTGTCAACTGATAAAGTGATGGGTGAGACTTCATTTAAATATTATATAGCTGTGTTATAGTCATTTATTATTTATCCAGGATGATCTGGTATGCATATATTGTTTTTAAAATTAATGCAATTGTACATAATATGATGTCAAATTGCATGCACTGTTGGAATTTTCCTTTCATTTAGAGAATGTATATGCATGTAAAATTTTATATATATGCATATATATAAACCAGTTGCTGTAGATAACAGTCTTCTTAAAAATAATGTAATGTACAACCCTTAAAAAGCTCAAATATATCTTAATACTATTCAAACAATCCAAGGGAGCTCAAATGACAGTGGGAGTTAGGACAGTTTTTTATGAGCAAAGTACTTCTTTTGTTAGTAAAGGCTGGAGTCCTTTCAAAGTTTTCCTTTAGCAATGCCTGATGATAGAAAAATTCTGATCGAGGTGGAGAAAATAACATTTACAAGAAACCTTTAAATCAGTTTCCGTACCATCAAGATGTGATAGCCTAGAGATAGGTTTCCCTACTAAAGCATAAAACCAAGAGGGATCAGAGGACCCAGCCTGTAAAGGTTGTGTGCATAGTTGCTGAACAGCTTTGTTATATATTTGCAAGTGAAATGAGAAAGCAGTTTGATGTAATACTGTGAAAGCTTTACGTTTTTATGAATTGGATTTTCTCTCGTTGACAGAAATGAAAAGCCTGGTCACAATAGCTTCTTTGCATCTGTGTACTGGAAAAAGCAAAGCTGTCCACATGCTGGGATTATTAAATGAATCTAGGCTATCAAAATATACATGTAAATATATTTAGTACCATGCTCTAAAACTGATCAGTAATTAATCTGGT
This sequence comes from Atrichornis clamosus, assembly GCA_013400975.1. Taxonomy (NCBI): domain Eukaryota; kingdom Metazoa; phylum Chordata; class Aves; order Passeriformes; family Menuridae; genus Atrichornis; species Atrichornis clamosus. The sequence continues at coordinate 7,415 of WBMZ01012538.1, forward strand.
GGTAAATGAAGAAGACTCTACATGCTTAAGGTATAAGTCAGGATATGCTGAATAACTTTGAAGAACGAACATTTTATAAAATCCCAGCTTCTGATAATGATTTAAGTAGAGAAAAGTACTACGAAGCAGTAGGAGTGTTTAGTGAGGAAACGCTTCCCCCTCCTTGCATTTTGCTCATACTATAATGATTTTCACAGGAGAAGATGGTCGGTACCATTGATAACTGTCATGTCAGTATTTTGAAGATAATGTGAAAGATTGACCAGCAGAAAACATAGATGTTCAGGTAAACCTATGCTTGGAGACCTACTGAATGTATGTATGGGTCCTTGAGGGACAGAGTAAGTAGTGACCCTCTCTGTTTATGTAATCTTTGGAAAATTCATCTTTGTCTGCTCTCATTCACAGCTTTCAGCAAAGGAAACCTTGTGTAAATCCTCCTTGGCAGCTCAGAAACTTGGCTGTTGCTTGAACTCCAAGTGTAAATTCAGATACTCTGTCTCAATTTGGATCATTTTGTTTCAACATTCACAGCAATTTTTGTGTTTGTTTTGATTTGTGCTCTTAATTGAATGGCAAGCTGTGGTGATCTTGCACAAAAGTAAAAGCATGCTAAACACCAGTTTACTACAAAAAAAAAAAGGTTGTGGATGCCCATATTAATGTTAATAGGAGTTGTCCTACAGTTTGTAGCTGAAGAATGATCTAAAGATGTGTGGGAACCTGACAGAGCAGATCCATGACAAAAGCATAATATGAAAAGTCACTGACTGAGTCACAGGGCAGAAGGAATAGGGACACTGAAACAAGATTAAACGGGAGCTTATTTTAGACCTGTATAAAAAGTATTCCAGAAATAAACTGATCTGATGTCCAATGATCCCACCTCCAACCACGATGATGAGGAAACCGAAATCCCTTTGTCCAGTTTGGGGCTGTGTTTTATAACCCACCGGTGAAAACTGAGGGAATTAGTGATGCAGACTGGGGAAGAAAAGTGATGAATCCGAGATTAAGCAAAGCAAGCAGAGCTTCCAGAGGTTCTGGGAGCAAGTCACTTCTTACCTCAGCAGTGGGGGCAAAAGGAAGTTAATCCATCTGGAGTTGTCCTCTTGTCTTTTCTAGTAGAGACAAACCTTGGAGCCTTCTTCCAGCATTTGTTGGCTATCATATTTACATAAATCTGGTGTTCCACTAAGAAACATGCTACAATTGTTTCCATGTTACTCTGAGAAGATACATTTCTAATAATTACTTAAAACACCTAATTCAGCACTTGCTCTACTTGTAGGACAGCTTGTTAATGAGGTGTCCTAGAGTTAGCTATGAATATTTATTAAGATTTATATCAAGAGGAAAATTTAGAAAAACTACTCTTTTTCAAAAGAAAAGTTATGATTACTCATTTTCAGTGCTTTGAAATTACCTTAACAATCAATTTTGGTATGTTGAAATAGAATTACATGCTTGGGCATTTTGCCTAAAGCAGAGATCTGATGATTGTGGCTATCTCTTTTTTTTTTTTCTTTCTTCTTTCTTTTTTTTCCCTTTTGGAAAAAGTACTAGCTTTATCCCCATGAACTGCTCCAGACGGGAAAAAAAAAGGGCCAAAACACCAATAACATAAACATAAAGCATTTTGCCAATTTTAAATAAAAGACTGATGAAGATCTAGCCCATGTCTGAGGGAATTTGTCTTGTAAGATGCTTCCTAAGTTCTGAAAAACATCAGCTTTTAGAATCTATTTTTGTGTTCTGAAAGGGCAATGTCTCCTGTTAAAGTTTGAAGGTTAAGGTAGAAATACTTTTATGGAAATTTAATTACAAACTACAAGAAGATATATTTTAAATCTATTTTAAAAGACAATACCAGCCCGTCAGTTTTGACCCTAGTTTTTCATTTCTGTATTTGGAGCAACGTTGCAGCTTTACACCCAGATGATTTGTTAGTTCTGCTGTAGTAAATAATTCAAAAGAGCCTTTGTTGTGTAGTCAGCAATGTCACACATCTCTCACCTCCCCTAAGTGATGGGAGCAAATTCTGACCCCATTCGCAGTGCTGTAAGTTTTCTGAAGCTTGAGGAAGCACTTGGCAAGATCTTGGCTTTTGGGTTTTGTTTAAAAAAAAAAAAAAAGGAAAAAAAATTCTTAACTTAAAAATGAAATTTAAAAATTTATCAGTAATTTGGCTCCTCATGTGTTGACTCTGGAAATGCACAGAAGGGGCCAGATGGTAGGAGAGACACAGGAGTGCTGGTATCTTGGTAGGAAGTATAGGTCTTGTCTGGGAAACACTCCTATGGCTGAGGGTCAGACTGACATTCTGAATCCTTGAACAGGCAAGGTAAGATGTGCCTGTGTTGAATGGCAATGAGCAACTGGAGGAGGGCTGGTGTCTGCAGAGCAGGGCACCTCTGGGGAGCCATAAAAACATCAGGGCTAATAGAAATTTGCCTACCAGATGGAAAATGAAGGAGTATGCCATAACCAGTTTCAGGGTTGCAGCTTTCCTGAGTCTTTAACAATGAAGATAAGTTTCTGTGTTCTTGGCTGCTTTCCATCTTACCTCAAAGCTTGTTTTGTTTCTGTTTGTGTTTAGAGAATTTCTGTGTATATGAGGAGATAAGCTGACTGCCTCCTCAGACGATAGTAAATTCTATTCTTACATACTGTTAAGCAGACTAGTTTTTGGTTTTTTTAATGAAAGGTGCATATAGTTATTTTTTGGAACTTAATGAGAAGTGTTCATGAGTGTAGAATACTTGTAACGTCTCTGACATACTACAGCTAACTTGCCCGCCTGTCAGCAATAGTGGATTTTCCCCTTCCTTCATGCATGGTTATCTTTCAGCTTGTTCTATTTCTGTTCAGATAGTGCTGCTCCCATTGTAGCCCAGTGAAGGATATTCATAGCTTTCAGACCTAGTTCTCTTCATACCCAGACCACTAACAGAATCAGACAGAGTAAGCCAGGACCCAGCGCTGAGGTGGGAGGCGCATGGAACTTGCCGTGCTCTTCTCAGTAGAATTTTCTGCATCTGACAGGTGATGCAACCAAACAAATAAACGAAATTCAGATCCTGTAATATCTGTAGGCAGCAGGTGTTTGTATAGGTCATGGACAGCAATGGCTCAGGTAACTGAAAAATAAACAAAATAATTTATGCTATCATTAAAATAGACACTGCCTTAATCCATCAATTTAAAAGTCATTCTATGTGAAGAAGGGACAGTGTAAGTAAGTTCATAAGTTTGAATAGAGGATGACAGACAGATGATTCTTTTTGCTTGCTGTGCCACATTAACAAAAAAACCCAAACCCTTAAAAGAATTACCAGGCAATGAGGAGATAATTAAACCATCAAGCACAGGGAATTTCATGGCTATTGTGGGTAAACAACTCTGGCTGCTCCAGGCAAGGGACCAAATTAATTAAAAGCAATGACCAAAAAAAAAAAAAAAAAAAAAAAAAAAAAAAAAAAAAAAAAAAAAAAAAAAAAAAAAAAAAAAAAAAAAAAAAAAAAAAAAGCCAAACCCAAAATTCTAATTTAGTTAACCCATTTATCAAAGAAATATGTTGGAAACCCATTAGTTTTTGTACAGATGCTAACATTTTGCCTATAAATGCAGCATTTTAGAAAGGAATCTTTCTAAACTTCCTTTGGCTTTGCTTTAAAAATGTACAGTCTGGGGTGCAAAAGTTGTGGGTTTAAAACTTGTTTTATCCTAATTACCTGATACATTTTTTTTTTCATCATGAAATATTTAATTTTTCACTTCTAAATAAGGGGAGGTCTGTAGAAGTGATTGCATTTCCTTCTGTTTATTGAAAGATCCTTAGGGCGAAGAGAGGGGCACACATGAAGCCAGCCACACACTGGGCTGCATCCAGAGCCCCGTGGGCAGCAGGGGAGGGAGGGGATCCTGTCCCTCTGCCCCGCTCTGGTGAGACCCCCACCTGCAGAGCTGCATCCAACTCCGGGGTCCTCAGCACAGGAAGGACATGGAGCTGTTGGAGCCAGTCCAGGGGAGGCCACCAAGATGCTCAGAGGGCTGGAGCAACTTTCCTATGAAGCCAAGATGAGAGAGTTGGGGTTGTTCGGCCTGGAGAAGAGAAGGCTCCAGGGACACCTTACAGCAACCTAAAGGGGCTACAAGAGGGATGAAGAGGAACATTTTACAAAGGAATGGAGTGACAGGACAGGGAGTAATGACTTTAATCTGAAAGACAGCAGGTTTAGATTAGATATTTGGAAGAAATTCTTTACTGTGACGGTGGTGAGACACTGGCAAAGGTTGCCCAGAGAAGCTGTGGATGCCCTGGGAAGAGTTCGAGGCCATGTTGCATGGGGCTTTGAGCCACCTGGTCTGAAGGAAGGTGTCCCTGCCCATTGCAGGTGGGCTGGAATGAGATAATCTCTAAGGTCACTTCTAATCCAAACCATGCTGTGATTCTGTGACCATCTGTGCAATGAAGCAAACTCTGTTTGCACGGGTTATGCAGCACTTGGTGGTGTGGGTGCTGTCCTGGCCTGCAGGCGTTGCCTGGTCTGTTACTGCACCATTGTGGCTAAAGCATTACCAGTTTAACATCTCATTAGCACACGGGAAGCACATGGAAATGGTAATTTCTGAGCTGGATTGCCCTGGAAAACACTTAATGGCTCAAGTAAAGATGGGTGTTTGTGTGAGCTTGAGGCTGTGTTGCACCTCGTGCTGCCAAATCTAAAGCTTTAAAATCAATGTCAACCTAAAAATTCAGAATGAATCTATATAATGCTTTCAGCCTTCAGTTTGCAAGATCATTTTTATTTGTACCTGATATCCTAAATTGTTACACAATATGTGATGTGATATTTGCAAACAGCAGCATTGCTTCATTAAATACTGACATTCTTACTGGCCTGTGTAGATGCATTAATAACTTTACTGAAGCTGGGGGGAAAGGCTAGAACTGAGTGCTCACTTGTAAATGGAAATGTGAAAAACTTGATAGAAGAGCAGCAAGGGAGAAGGCATAGGTGTGCCAGAGCCACCTGTGAAACCAAAAGGCAGAAATAAGATTCTCATAGAATCTTCTTCTGCTGTGCTTACACAGAATTAACACTTTTCCTGCCATGTCCCAGTTGTACTACTACCTTGTGCCTCTGACATAATTTTGGAAAAGTTTTGAGTCAGTGTGTGCATGTGTATCCCCTTCTGCCTCAGCGGGACAGTGATTCCTGATAAAAGCAACTAGATTCAACTTCATATTATTACAGGGCATAGTTATCTAACTTTTTTTCAAGTAATTTTCCAACCGTACTTTTAGTTGTGGATTTAATATTTAACATGCGAGGATTCTTAATGTTAAGAGTAATATTAAGGAACATTAATATTTAATTCAGTGTCATAAGAGACAGCTTACAGTCATTTTTGCAGATGAAATAGGTAAGATATCTCTCGTAGTTCCTTTAGAATTTTGATGCTTATTAATTGCTCTTTGCTTAAGAGATAAGGCGTAAAATCTTCCTTTGTATGTGACTGCCAGAAGTTAGATTACATTGGAACTAAATAAACACGGAGCTGGTAGGAATTTAGATTAACATCCGTATTTGTAGATTTTGAAATTACCTTAATCCAGAAAAACAAAGGTTGAAAGTTGTCATCTGTGTCAGCACTATATTAAGCTCTGGGTTGGCACAGTTCTTACTTCTGTGCTGCTCTGAGCTGGCACTCGGTGTTTTGCAGCTCTATTTTTCATTCATGGAAGTACATAAGTAGGATGTAGTGGATGAGCTGTCTCCTTGGATGTGTGCTCCTGAGAATTTCACTCTGCGGGGCAGTTTGCTGGTCAGAGATGGTGACTTAACAGCAACAGAACGTTCAGATCAGATCAAGAAATTAACCTTAGTTAAGGTGTTCAGTATTAAATCTGCATTATTATTAAAACCAGAACACATTGGTGGTTTTACTAAAAGTCTTGCTTTGAGTTACAGTTTGAATTTGAATTCTTTGCAAGATTTCTTCTGGTTCCCCTGTGCCTCTGTCCCTGAGGTGCAGAGGCACTTTTGTGTGTGCTGTTAATTGCTCACCAGCCCAGTTTCCTGTTCTTCAGCTTAGTTATAACACACTAAGAATTACTTAATGATCTGGTTAGGAATATGTATTGCCATATACTGAAATATGTTCAACGTTTCTTTCTCTTTGTTCTTTGTGTCTTTAAAAGTGGTGGTTTTCTGCCTTAATCTAAAATGCAGTGTTATCCTTCACACTGAATGCAGGAGGTTTAATTATTTTATTTTCAACACAAAGGTGTAGTTTTCTCTCTGAAAAAGTCATTTTTTTTTCTTTTTTTTCTTTTTAAAATAGTGGAATACATAAAACTATTTAAGAGTATTTTAGGTACAGCCTTGAAGGGAATGTCTGCCTCAAACGTGGTGTTTCCGTATAATCTGGAAAAGATTTGGAAACGGAGTGGTTTTTCTAGGGAATGCTTATGTTGGAAATGATGGAAATCTAGCATTGTGGGAACAAAGATGAGGTAGTTCCTATAACAACAGCCAGGGATAATTGAAGTAGGAGGTGGGTATAAAGGATTAGGATGAGAATATTTTATAGGGATTTAAAGGGTGGTCACTGGATGTGAAGTGACAGTCTCTCGGTTCATTTTGCTGTCTTCATTGATTTCTTCCTCAGTTTTTGTAGCTTTTCTGTTGACGAATTCTCTTAATTCAGTAGGGAGAGAAGAAAATGAAAGCTTGAAGTGTAGTGTGTGTTTAGACCAAGGAAATAAAATGAAAAGTAACAAAGTTTAGATAAACTGTTTCATTATGTATCTCGTCTGGGTAGTGCGAGGAGGGCAACTGCAAATAAGTCAACTGCACAAACCTTTGGGCAGTTTGAGAAAGTCTTAGACCAGAAAAATGAGAAATGACAGACATGCTGGGAGAACAAGGGAAAAGATGCCAGCTCTGTATTTCCCCTAGTTTCCGTCTTTCTTTTCCTTTATAACATTTAAGTGTAGCTTACTTCAGGGCATGAGAGATAGCTGTTGTCTTTTTTCTCTTGTTTGTTTTATAAAGAAAAGCACAACACCACCCCCCGCCCCCCCTAGTTGAATCTCAAAAGTACTCCTTTGTTTTCAAATTATATTTCTGGGCCTGCGTAGAAATGAAGTTCAAATATGAAGTAAAACATCTTAAAATTGTAATATAGTTTATCAATAAAATGCAATTTATTTTGGGTAGCCTACAAAGTAGTTGCTTCATGGCTATAAAAATCTTGTGCAAGTCATAGTCAAAAAGCTAATTAAAAAAAATCCAGTCACTCTTTTCTATATGAATGTAATTTTTCAGTCTTACACAGAAATAAGTAGTCTTTATTAAGCAATCTTAATCTATAGAACTAAGACTGATTTCTTATCCTACTGGGAAAGGATGACTGGATGCAAGGCACTTGGATAGTGGAAACATCTAGTGGTATATAAATTGTTAGATGGAGAGAAGTTTTTATCCTATGAGCAGATGAAAATTTGATTGTCAGAGAACATCAGAAGGCTTGGAAATGTATGTTGCGGATTGGCAAGAAATAAATAACCTAATGGTAGTCACTAGCATGCACCTTATTAGCTGAAGTCAGTATTTTGTATGGAGGTTGGCCATGTTTTTCCCCACTCTGCACTGTGCTGGATCCACCTAGTCTGGGTTCAGTAAACCTCAGCGCCACGAGAGGGTGATAACAAGTTCTTATTTGTAATACTTTCTCTTTTTTTTGTCATTTCTTCCCACTGGCAGAAAAAGACAGAAGAGCGTGCAAAGCCTTCCAGGTAGTATTGAGTTCCACACTATGAAATAAGAGTGATAGGAGTACTCTGTAATCAGCTGGTACAGGACAGCGGTGTGTTTGTTGTGCTGGATGACTTGCCACCCAATAAAGGTACCTGAATGCTGTATCTGAAATGCATAATTTAGTAACAACAACAAAAGTTGCCCTCAAGTGCAGTGCTGAGCTGGAATCTATGTCTATCTGCCAGCAGCCACTGGTGAACTGGTGCTCCTCACTCCTCAAAGCACAATTCAGCAGACCCAGCACAGGAAGGTGGCAGCTCTGGTACTGTGGGTTTGTGTCCTCTGATGACATAAAAAGAGGCAAATTATGTTTTTTTCATGGCAAGTGATCTAGGGGTCAGAACTTACTGTTGTATATCTAAAAAATTTTTTTATTTTGTTTCCTTCCTTTTGTTTAATATGCAAATAGGTAGTCAAATCTATTAATTGTTTTCTCAGCACCCATGGAAATGGAATAAAATGGGAGAGAATGCAGCTGTCAGTGGGAGCTGTGCTCATTTAATAACTGTGAAATTTGACCTCAAGCTAGGCCTCCTTTTATTTCCTTTCCTATGGATAAGGGATTTGATGGAAGTATTTTGGTATGATAGCATTTCAAAATTTTGACATATATTTAAATAGATACAGACTGCATGCTCGAATCTGTACTTAGCCTTTCACTTAACCTGAAGAGTTACAGATGAAAACAAAATAAATGAACAAAGCATTTGCTAAAATCATCTTGAGTGATGCCTGCCATGTGAGGAAAAACAGCAAAGGAATTGCCAGACAATATTAGACCTAAAAGGAGACAACCTCAGCTCCAGCCAGGTATGGCAGAGAGTTGCAGTAAAAAATGGTTACTGCAAAGTAGGTATTAGATGGTAAGATATCCTTTTCCTTTTTTGTATTTTAAATGCTCTGCGTAGTGTAAATAGCACAAATGCTACTCATATGTCTTAAGATGCATGGAATGTGCTAGAACAATGTCCCCCGCCTCTGGTACATGGCAGCTGGTGACACAGCTGTCTCCTGTGACAAGTTGGCCTGGCACTGCTGTAGCCAGAGCAGGGTTACTGTGAAACCTGAGATATGTTTTGTCTTCAGGGCTGATTTCTGCTCACTAAATAGACGTCCCACCACTGATCATTCTCTCCGGAGTGCAAGACCAGAAGTACACTACTGGATTTTGGGACAGTGGAAGATTAAACATTACGTTTCTCTCTTCAGGCTCAACTGGGATTGCTCTAATTTATGTCAGTTTTGAGCTGATGCCTCACAGTCTCTGTGCTGTTCAGATTAGTCCAAGCATAAGGTGCTTTGGGTAAATTGCTTCTCTCATGCTCAGATTGGCTTCCAGCACCTCTCTCCCTGGGGTGAATGTAGAACCGTTTTGTTGCTGAGATGAGAGTTTAATTTACCAGCAGAAACATTATGGATTCTTTTAAGGATTAGCCCAGAATAGAGAAGGGAAATATTTCGTTTTGATGCTACTCCTCTCATTCCCCCTTCTCTTTGAAATGGTTCCAAACACTGTGCAACCGGATACTTGAACTGTACACTGGTGGGTGCCAGTTTTTCTGTTGCTGAATTTTTTTGTTTCTTTATCTTTACTATGTTTGTGGTAAAATGCAGCAACAACTTAACAGAGCTATGTAGCCACCATTAAGGACAAAGAGAATAACAGTATCTATCTGGAAGTGCATAGGAAATTCTAGGTGTATACCTTGGGAGTTAGGTTTTCTCCAGGATGCCATTATTAATGCCCTTAACGGAAGGCAAGTCTCCATTGCTTACACTCACAACACCAGCTTGTCATTCATCTTCATCCCAGTGTCAGAGAGTGCTGTGCCACCATAAAACCAGCATTTTTTTCACATTTTCTTTTGAGCTGTAGGTGCCCAGAAGTCCCTTCTGTCTAGGCAGAGTGATGAGTTCCATGAAAGCACTTAGAGTGCTTGTGTTGTGTGTGTTTGATCTCCTTACTGCTGAGAATACATAACACACTATTCAACACACCCTCAGATTTTGCTGCAGAAGTGGGCAAATACCTAACTCACAATTTTAGTTTGAAATATTTTTTCAAATGTAAGTTAAATGGTAGCTCATCTCAACATCAACATTCTGTTGAGAATGTGAATTCAACTAGGAAAGGTTCTGAAAATTAAACACCCACTTTTTCTTCAGGTGGAATTCTTAAATTTGACTGATTCTCCTCCATGTTTTTTGCATTCTCTATCAATAACACTTAGGTATGAGATTTTTTTTTCTGAAAAAAGTTCCATGAAATTGATCAGTTATTGCTTTCTGCTCCCTTTTCCATTCAGCTCAGCTTGATTTATGTTGGTAGCAGCAGTGGAGTGTAAGGAGCAGAAAAATGATTTGCTGGTGCTGCCTGTCTCCTCACCAGAAGTGTTTGTTAGCTAGCTAGTCCATTCTTCACATCCTTCCAGTCAGGACAATCTGTACAGAAATGGCTTTCTTCATCAAAGTCAAGAACATACTACTTAGAGTACCATTTTCATCCTGGAAATGGAAAATTACTTTCCTTCTGGAAGGCATGAACATTCAGACACCCCTAATGTCTTTGCAACTTTAAAACCGCCACACAACTTCTTAGGAAACTGAATAAATCAAGCTGTCAGGCCTGTAATCTGTGTCCAAGAACTCTGAGTCTTCCAAGGCCCAACATGTAGAACCAGAATTTTGTCCCTTTAAGATGAAAGTCCTGTGAGTAAGCAGAAGTCACTGTTTCACAATCCATTAAGTACATCATTGCCCTTTCTAATATGTCTGCAATGTTTACTCTGCACATATACCATGCGTTGGCTGATTGAATGTGAAGACTCAGCTAGCATTTAGGTTTTTTCTTTCTTTTCCCGGTTAACCAGAATGTGTGTGGTGGAGAACTGAGGTGTAAAAGAAGTGGATTGAAGTTGTACAGTCATTGATGGAGTGAGCAGTCATTGCAAGGAAAAGCATTTGCAGGATCCCAGCACTAACATCCATCTATCTGTGATTTCCAGGGCCTGTTTTATTTATCAAGGTTTTCAGGAATATAGAGCCACTTTGTAAAGAACTCTGCTGAGGAATGTTTTGTTTTGTTGCCAACAGGATGACACCAGTCTGTAGTTAGCCAGGTCTAGTCTGTAATCAGACTCAGTGGGGCAGATTAGGTGCTCTCATAAAGTGAACATGGCTGGAGAAGATTGGCAGCAGAAAAACAACACAGATACTGAAGCAGCTGGATTTAGATAATCAGTACTCCAGGAGGCCAGAGAAATGTGTTTGGTTTTGAATGCTCTGCTTAAATTTTAGGTTAAGAAATAAAACTGTGCTATTCTCTAGACATAGCACCAAGTCCCTTCAGATCTTAGCAAATTGTTTATTTGCATACATTCATCTACTTGATTATGTGTTTTTTATATTTGTTTAATGGTAGTGATCAGCTATGCTATTACAAGAATTAATCCCATCAGGAGCGGTCTTGCAAGTATGGAAAACCATAACCATCAGGGATTATGATTCATCCATGTTTAAAAGGAATGCAGAGATGTTAAATCCAAGTTATATTACTGAACATCCTGAGATCCCTGCCCCCTGGCTTGGTACAGGGGAACGGGAAATGAGTAGAAAGCAGGTGATGAGCTTTGCTGTGTGTTGCTGAAGTGGCTGTCCTGAAGCTACTGTCCCGACCGGTTTGTTGTGGTGTTAGTGGTGGGCAGAAACCAGGGATGTTGTGGCTGTTGCTGGTCCCAGCCAGGTGTTCTGGTTTGTGTTGATGCCGGTGCTCGTTGGTGTTGAACAGCAGGTGTTGAGGATTAGCATAACTTTACTTTTGTCCCCGCTGCTGTGAGGGTGGAGCCTTTTCCAAGTAGGGAGGAGTGGCAACTTGGAGGACTGCAGTTTAAGTCTGCTACTGCTAAATTCAAGGCAGCCTGTTTGAGAGGGAGAGAGTAAGCTTTGTAGAAAAATAAAATTTCAGCGAGGAGGGGAAAAATCGCAAGCAATCAACCTGAGTTTCTTGAAGACTCTGCCTTGATACACTAAGTTCAGGTAAGGTTGTAATTGTTTTTCCTTTAGGAATAATTCTTGAAAATTAGGTATTATACATGTGTGTATTCCTTTTGGTTTTGTGATTGGCCTCATCCTGACTCAGAAAGTTATTTAAAAGCTGTCTGGCCTTATGGAGCAATATGGCTTTATATTTTACATAGTAGCCTAAAGAGAATTATGGCAAAAATGTGTGGTCTCCTATTATATGAAAAATCTCCTCTTTTAGTTGAAACTAGCTCTATAAAGGCTGTTAATAGGGTCAATATTAGTTCTTCATCAAGACAAAATCTCTGGAACTAACTGCAAGTTTCTATTGCAGCATTATGTTAGATTTATTTGTCAGAAGTTTCTGGTCACACAGTGCCTGGTAGCTTGGTGTTTCCCCTATGCCTTTGTGTTTTTTTCTTCTTACTTCCCCTGAAACTAAAAGCTTAACAACAATAAACCCCACAGTATGCAGGCTTTGGTCCTATCTGCATCTACAGAGGTTTGCTGTGAAGGAAATCTTGAACTATCTGTATCTTCTTGATGAGTGTCATAAGTCAGAAAGTGTGAATTTATAGATTAGTAAATAAGCTCCATTATTTCTCTTCTTTTATTTTTCCTAGCAGGTTTTTGGTTTTGTGTCCCTATGAGAGCACTGAATTAATATCTTTTCTTATCTATTATTTTGGGACTAGTTTGTCTTTTTCTTCTCTTCTTCAAAAGCAGAACTTTATGCCTTAGTGTTTCCTGTCCTCTGAGGATATACTATTCTCTTATCCACTAAAGACTGCTGTAGAAATTGCTCTAGTACATCTAAAACCTGCTAATGTGATGAGTAAGTCTAAAGGTTTTATCAAATTTCCCTATTAATTTCCATTTAAGGATGCACATCTAGACTCCATACTTTCTCTATTTGGCCCAAGGGCCTTTTGCAGTTGAATAAGTTGTTTGGTGTTTTTAAAATTTATAAAAGTCATAATCAAGTTGTACGTCATTACAAGTTGGCTCCTATTGTGTCTGAAATAATACAGATGCATTTAGGTATATGGAGAGTTACCTGCTGTCTACTTCCAGGCTAAACCCAAAATGATTTTTCAGTCATTCACCTAATGCTACCCAGAAGCCCTGTCAGTGAGTTGGTCTCTTTATCCCAGATTAGTTTAGGTATCACGTGTGTTTATATATCCCACTTATCTTTTATATGATCAATCCTACTTCAGGTTTTCAGTAAGCAATTTTCCCTTTAATCCCCCCCTGTATGCAGCCTCTTTATGGGCAAGCATTTGGCTTTCTTGGACCTGCATCAGTGAACTAGCTCTGAGTACTTCACAGTTCTGCATAGAGAACAGTCTGAGCATAATGTCTGGCTGGAACATCCACCTTTTTACTGTTTTTGTGAAGTACAGGTTGCGAAGTTTGTCTTCAAAGTCATCCTAAAGTTGCAACTGGATTAGAAACCAAAATGACTTGAATATTAATAAAAATGAATAAATAATAAAGAGTCAAAAACAGACCAGAGGTTTGCTGACCTGTGTACTATAAATATAGCCAGTATATGGGATATCAAGCCGGATTAAAAAATGACGAGAAGCAAGGCTGATTGTAAGAAGTTGTGTGTGTCTGTTCACGTGGACGTGATCAGTCTAACTGAGCTCTGTCATTTGCTGAAAAATAATCTGGAAACCAATTGTAGATTACTAGTAGGATTATTATTTTAGCTTTAAAAAAAGTCTAGGGTGCATCAGACCTGCTCTTCTTGTTTTACTAGACATGTCTGAGTATATGTTATAGGCGAGTGACTCAGACTTTGTCAGGTTGAAGTGACTTACATTGTACCTGAAATTAAATAGATGTAAGAAAAAGGAGTTGAATGGGCAAGTGTGAGGTTAATGCTTACAGTAGGGTTAGACTTCCTTGAATGAGTCTGTTGATGGCCATGAAATGCCCTGGGAGAACTAGTGTTGTGCCCTTTCAGCAGACGTGGTAGAAGCTGTGTTCCCTCTCCTGTTTGTAGCAGTTACTGCATTTCTGTATTGCTCAAGAGAGAAGTGGTGACAGAGTTGCATTTCAAATACAGGGGTGTTTGGCCTTTCTGTTTTGGGTTGTTTCCAGCCCCGCCCCGTGGAATGGATGAGGTTGTGTTCTCTGAATAGGTGGATAGCTCCTAAATGCTGTGGTATAACTGGAGATAATGGACATTGACATTTTTACTACTTCAAGAGATGCACTTGTATCTTTGGGTTTAGGGTTTTTGAGCTGCTGAGATGTGGTCTAGACCCAGAGAACAGGCCCAGTATTTCAAATAGCCCAGTTCAAAGCTTTTTAATAAAAGGATCTGCATATATTAGGCTTTCTAGGAAAAATATTGGGCTTAATTTGGGATAATGCTAAAGTAATCTTGTCCATAAACTTTGGATTTGGTACAAAAATACATTTGGTGTTGAATTCATGTAGTGTTTTGTTAGTGTTCCTGTTTGCATCTTCTCTGTATATATTGCCGATAAAAATAATCTTTTATGGTTGTAGGCAACTGCTACTTCACTTGCCCTCCCCCATTTTTAACATCATATAGTTGTAGAAAGAAGAAACGTTTACCAGCTACTGCTCCATCTCTTCTCCAGGGTGATAATACAAGGAGGAGTTGAAGGGAAAGACAGAGGTGCTATTTTTCTTTAGAAGTAACACAATGTTATTACAAACTATGTTACTGAGAGTGAGAGAGGCATCTAAAATGAGTAAAAATATTTCAATTTGCTTCAAGTATGTGAGAACAACATTTGTTCTTCTCAAAGAAAATATGAAGACCAAATATGTTCAGAAAATATGTGCTAAAAAGATTAGCTGTTCTTTTCATAGAGAAAAGGACTATAATTTCATAATTAGGCTAAATAAAATTAGTGTTCCATCATAACTTGCTGAACTGTTAGTCAAGCCTCTTGTAAACAGTATAATCACAAAGGAATTTTAAATGTTACCTGGACTAGTTAAAAGTCTATCTTAAGGATCCAGAAGAGATAATACTATATTAACTTTTTCTGTTCTATGCCATGAGAAACTGCAGCTTTGTATTTGCTGCTTGTATTCTACATGTGGTTTTTTTTTCATTTCACATTCTCTTTTAGCAAGCAGAGCTTGTTTTTCCATCAGTATCTCCTTGTGACAGGGATAGTGCTATCTTTTTGTTTCTCTTTCCAAATGGCTTCTGACTTGACTTTACAACTGAAGAGGATGGAAGTACTGATTTGTGGCTGCTGCTTTCACGCTTTGTCATGATTTTCTTTATTGTTGCTTAAGAAAAGTGACAAGCCACCATTTGAGATTCAGAGCTTTCTTACTATGGAAGTACCCTGAAGTTCTGTCAGCTAAGTCTGCATTGCTTTGCCATGAGTACAGAACTAGTGTCACATCCTCTTTTGTGGCTTTGAATGTTTGCTGCCTTAAGTTTCTAGTTGGATTCTTGGATTTTTGCTGTCTAGAGGAGTATGATTGCTAACTTTTAAAAAGAGAGAATACTCAGAAATGACCCCTGTGTTTTCCTATGAGATTCCCACCCTTCTTATTAATGGTTAGAAAATGAGTCACTAGGAACTACATGTAACCCATGGTAGTGAGGTCTCATCACCTGTTTTGCTTTGGGACTGGGGGAAGGTGAAAGAAATGTTAAGTTGCTGTGAGCCTCTTTTCCAAACCTTCTAACCTATTTTGTTTATTGTGCTACTTTGTCATGGATAGACCAAACGTTTACAGGCTGGAGGTCACATAAGACTTTGGCTGGTGGAATACGGTAGTAGACATACGTAAAATTGTAAGTTTAGAGATGTGCTGGACAAAATGGTAAATCCACTGTTAAATCAATATAGCTTGTCTATTCAACATGCCAGTGGAAGTTTGAGGCTCTAAAAAACAAGGCTGAAGAGAAATCTGGCTAAGGGAGAGTAATTGCAGATGTATGTTTGTGGCTCTGCAGAGAGTAGAAATATTGAAGGTCACTTTTGGAAGAGTCCAGTGGGCTGGAGAATCTGCCTGGTTCTGCGCAGGCTCACTTTGCACTAAACAGAACACTCCCAGGCCTTGGAACAAAGACGTAGCAGGAGAAAAGAGATGTATTACTAGGGACCTTCTCCTACAGAGAGGATTTGGAAATTTTGGCCATTTAAAATCCATTCACTGGAAGAAGAGTCTTTCAGAAGATGAGATCAAACTGCAGTCCCCAGGGAAATGGCTTGCTGGCATCGAGATTTTATGCTGTTGCTGAAGAACTTGAAATTGAGGACTGTGATAGATTTACATAATGACTTTTTTTTTCTTTAAAGTGTACATGAAAAGAGGTAGGAAATCAAGGATAGCATAGCAGATAAAGTGGTGTAACTGTACAGAACGGTAGACAATTATTAGAATAAATGTTAAGTGCAATAAATATTTCTGAGAATAGCAGTCAGGTATGTAACTACTTATAACTATGCCAGCTTTCAGTGCAGTTAAGGTTGTATTAGCTGAAGTGCAAGCTAAGATGAAACACGTTTGTGCAAATACCAAGAGCTTGGGTTATCAAATGGAATAATTTGAATTGCAAATGTTAGCCTGGATATTACAACCATAAGGTAATAGCATAGCAGTCATAGCGGAACGTGAATATTGAAGGATACAACCGAAACCTACAAGTAGAACTCATTGAATGTCACTGTAGTCCATGATATTACAACATTAGAGTGTTGCTGTAATAATTTAAAGGAAATGTGAGTGAAACAGAAACCATCTGGATTGATGTCAGTTCCGTGAAAAGTGCTAAGAGCCTTCTGGGGTGTTGGTGGATTTCTGAAGTAGCTGCAGCGCTGGATCTGGAAACGGGTAATTGTAGTGGAGTAAAGATAAAAATTTCTCTCACGATGTGCCCAGCAACTACCTTCACACATATCAACTTCACAATTATCAACTTCTGATAATGGTAGGTAGGGCCAAGTTATTGTGGTTGAGGTGTATAACAGTTTTAAAAATTGGAAAATAAATGATGGAACCAAGAACAGGGGAGACTGGTTTTGAGTAATGTAGTTTCAACTCAGACTTGTATATCTTGATGATTTATATGGTTTTGGTCTTATATGTTTTCCTGAGAGATGGGTTCAGGGAAAGATTATGAGGACTGGAAAGCATTCCCTACAGGGGATGAATTAAGAAATAAAAGGAACCCCAATACTTGGCTTCTTTTAACAGTTCCAGTAAGGAAAAGAGAACATACATGTAAGATAAAAGTCAGTGTTGGCATAATAATGTGAATAATTTGGACATTAAGACACTTCAAAATTTACAGAAGGTTCTTGGTATTAAACCAATTATCTTCTGGAACAGCATTCCTCTGGGGATATAAAGACAAAGCTATCTAGCTACTTTTAGGCTTGAGCTCAGTAACATATGTTGTGGAAAGGATTAGGTTATGATGTTGGACATTATAGGAGGTTTGATCACTCAGAGGGGCTCTTCCTGTTTGGTTTTTTTTTGTTTGTTTGGGTTTTTTTTTTAATGTGGTTGGACTAATCCTGGGTGTCCAGCATGTGCTTCCTGGGTTCAATTGGTTGAAGTTGTTTTGTTGAAGTCAGTTTGTCCTTCTTTAGAGATAGTCCAAGCTTTACAAGGAGTAACTTTTTTTTAACGGTTTCTTTTGAGAATTAAGTCCAATTAAGTTGAAATGTCACTGTAACACCAAAAATCTCAAAAAAAAAACCAGAGAGAGGAAAACAAATTGCCCATAACCTTTCATTTCCATGTCAAGAGGAAGTACTGAATCCAAAGTTTATAGGACTTCAGGCCTTTAAAGCAGATAATGCTATAACTGATGGGTTTCTTACCCCTGGTAACTTTTTGTGCTTGAAAGGTAATAATAGTAGGAACAGTCTTTCATTCTCACACTTTTCAAGAGCAGCACCATAAAAAAACAAGGTGACAACAATTCCCCTCCTTCACCTGCTACCCCTCTAGACCTCACAGCTCTTGCACCCACCTTCAGAAAGAGTCTGATGTGACTGGCCTTGACACTTGAGCTAATGGCAAGGGAGTTTTCTATGCATCACCCTACATAGTGATTCTTAAATAAATATTAGACTCTTTTGTTAGAGCAAAATAAAGGTTAAACCTTATTTTGGTAGAGCAAGAGAAATTGGTTGATGTATCCATAGGCTAATTAACTATAGCAAAGCTGGATTTGGGGAAGCAAGTAAAAAATAAGCAGCTTAATAAAGAAGTCTGGTGGGTCTGTGTTACTGCCGAGGGGTGGCGGAATAGTATTTTAAAATAAAAGAAATGTTGGGTGAAAGTTAAAGCTTTGGCCATATTTACTGTGAATGATCAAAGAAAGTGCCAGCTTAGTGGCATTCTAAATGAAATCCAAAATGTCAGTCTTCCTATGATTGATTTATTTTAAAAATCTGTGTGTTGGGAAAGGAAGGAGACAAGTAACTTTGAGAAACAACCAGAGCAGCTTGGCACTGCACAGTATCTTCCAAATAACATACTCCTAATTGCCCAATTGCCTTAAAAAATCGAGTTAAAAATCAGTTTTTGAGTAATTTGGGGTATTTTTAGTCTCCCTTGTAAGGTGCCAATATACCATAGTGTACTGAGGAGGGGATGGGTAACCACAACAACCTATGCCTGATAAATTGAGTGGAAGACTTATAAAATACTGTTCATGGGTGCACGTGCGTGCTTGCAGTCTGAACATTTTAATATGGTCTCAGGCAAATGCAAATAGTTGAGGCTAACATCTGAAAATTCAAGAACAGGAGGGGAAAAAAGTCCTGAAACTAGTGTTATTCTATTTGGGATGAGAGTTTTGGGGCTGTTATTCATGAGTTGCAGGAAGTATGCCCCTCTACCAGCTGCAGAAGTGCTGTTGGTCCACAGAGCCAGCCACCTTAGCTGGGTTTGTGTAGAGAGCTGGAAGAGGCTGTGTGCGAATCTTAAAAACTGAGTCCCTGCTGACGTGGACCCTGAGGTTTTAGAGTGCTGCCTTCTTACCCCTTACCCTTCTAGATCTACCAGCAGCTCCCACACAGGGTTTTCTTTCCACAATTTGTTCCATACGTCTCCTCCTGCCTGTTTGCATCAATTCTAATGACTCTTCCCAGGTGTGGTGGTGCATTCTCCCTCACCTCCCTTTCCCAGGCTGCACTGCAATGTGAGACAACCTTAGATCGGTTTTTTTTACTGATACCCTTGCTGCTGATTTTTTAAGTGACCACAAACACACCTTTGTAACACCAGGCCATACTCAGTCACTATTTGTTATAGATACTTCTGTCCATCACCTATAAAATGTGTTGCCATATTTGATCCTTTCTTTTCTGCCCCCAAACTTTCCTTGTTTTTGTGGTGTCTTAGTCCAATTGACTCTCTGGTGGCTCTTTCCATAAAGTCTGCAGTCTCGTGTCAGACTTTGAGAAGTATGTGCTGGAATTGCATTTCTTTAGAAATACTTTCTTGAGAAACACTTTTGTTTCATAAGTTATCTAATATTCCTGATTGTTCAATACAAAAGAAAGCATTCATTCTGAAAGATTTAGATCTTAAGAGATTCACATCTTTTAATGTATGCAAATGTAGTTAAGATCAAAATAACTGCACGTCTGCAGCAGTGCAATGACATTGTAATGGAATGATGCAGTGAGGAGGAGGAGAAGATAGTTCATTATGGTATTATTCACATTTATTTTTGTGCTGAATTAATTGTACTGTTATATAGTTACTCGGTCTGTATGAGTATATTTTTCTTCAATATCTGGCTCTATGTCATTAGTAACTTTGATAATTGCTCCAGTGCAGGCTGGGGTTGAGTTTAGTCCAGCCACTCTTTTTATTTGGAGGGCATCTTCCTCAGACTGTGCTTACTGTGTGAAGTACCTCTCCAGGGGCTGTGAGGTTTTACTACTCCATCACTGCCTACTCCAAACACATGTCAAAGACTTAGTAACACCCAGATTGTCGAGAGAAACTTACCCAGGCTCTGGCCAGGCTGTAGGTGCTTGGATTTGCTGCCGTGACAGGATGACAGGAAAGCACAGAACACAAGTGTGGCCAAGGAATAGCCTGTTTGTAACCACCTCTGCAGAGCTTTGCAAGCTGAAGCGCTGAGGGATATCCTTATTTCAGCCTTTTTAGAGTCAGATCTTTTGCTGCTTTGGGCTTGTTGGTCCCCTTCTAAGTTCTGTTTCTCTACTTCAGGCTGGTTTCCCCTTAAATTTTGCCCAGAGGGTCTTTTAGAAGCTGAGAATCCTTCAAAGTGTGAACGTCTGATTAAAATGTAGGTGATAATCCCTCAGCTGGATGTTGAGCAGCTTTTCCAGGCTGGGCAATCGGATGCAAATTTACTACGGATGAGAAAGAGGCAGTTGCCAGCCATTCACATCCTGAGGCAAGCTCAGTTTCTGTGTCAAGGGACTTGGCTTCTACTACTGTGCACCTTCAGTTTTCATCACAGAAACATTCAGCCCTGGACTGCCTCTAGTAAAAATCATAGTTATGTTTCATGTTTAATATAAAGCTATTCATTTAATTCAGACATACCTGTTTTGTAATAATTGTAATGTACCACTGCAGCAGTCACGGCCTTTTTACCCAAATAATTCTGTACCTGAGGAGCATGAATATCTTAAGAAACCAACTCTTTAATTTTGTATCTAGTGTATGACTGTGACAGCTTTATGTTTTTTAAGTTATTGCTGTGAACTTTTTATCTTTGCATGAGGGGTTTGATCTGAAAAACGTGTACTTTTACTGGGTTTTGTGTAGCTGGGCTATTTGTCAGTTCCAACGTCTTAGGCTAAGGTTGTTTAAAAAAAATATTTGTAAAAACATCTGCCCATTACCCTTTTTATTTGAAGAGGGTAGGGTGTCATATAGAGTAGATAACTGTTTGCAGAAATCCAGTCAAATGTGTGGCTCTATTGCCTAATTAATAACTTAATAAACTGTAACTTATTTTTCAGGATTATTTGTATTTCCTCACTGTTTCCAGCTAGTGAAAAGCTGCATATGAGTAAAAACAGGTAGTGTAGTGATGGATATTCATAAATAGGAAAATTAAGTCTGCTTGACTGCTAAACTTCTGAAATTGCCTGTCTGCACGAAAAGGTGTTAGTAGGTTTTGACTCCCAACAGATGGTGTCTGTGTGGCTTATAGGTTGTAATAGCAAGGAATTCTGCAGCTACATAGGTTATTCTGGAATAAGCCATGGAGGAGAGCTTTTGTACATGCACTTATGCAGTTTTAGTTGTCCTTAATTGAAACAGGTATTTGGGGAGAGCTTGATTGCCTTCTGGATCATCCTTCAGCCTTGGATTCAAGTTGTGCTTCTAAAGTATCACCTCTTAGTTTCTTCTAATTTTTTTTTTGTTTTTTTGGTTTTTTTAACTTTGGGTGAATTTAGGGAGATTGCAGTAGATTGGTTTAAAAAAATTATGAAGTTTAAAAGTCTGCTTGATACATCTTATTTAAAAAATATATATAAACTTTATTTCTATCTGTTAATTGAGAGTCTGTTATTCAACTTAAGGAAAAGGGTCAATATATGAGTTGTTATTGATGTCTTATAAAGCAGAAACATTCTTAGTAGTTTTCATATTCCATGAGCTTTGTTACTGTTTTTCCCTGTAACTATTTTACATCTATTCCTGAATATTCCCTTTCCCAGATAATAGTTTCTGCTGCATATAGAAACTGAATCATTATTATTGAGACACAGTTAAAATGACTTTTTGTTGTTCTTCCTTAATATACCAAGTCACCAGTCCACCATATCCTAGATTTATTTGTTCAGCAATTATGTTCTTAACAGTGACACTTGCTTTTAAATTAGAAATGTAGACAACCAGATATTTGTGAACTTTCAGGAGCAGTATATTTAAGTTGGGAATGTACTTCATATAATGATTCCCCCTGCCACCCCCTGGTATTTTAGTTGACTTTTAATTATTCATATTAAATATCATCATCAAATATTAACTCCCTTACATTTTCATGCTTTTCTGCTGTCAGTTTAGAGGCAAATGAGGGAAAGCCAGTAATCTCCTTCCCAGCTGGGGGAGCAGGAGAGCTCATGGTGTCATGGTTTAGCCCTAGCCAGACACCAAGCCCCAGGCAGCCACTCACTCACTGCCCCACCAGCGGGACTGGGGAGAGAATGGGAAGGGTAAAAGCCAGAAAACTTGTGGGCTGAGATAAGGACAGTGTAATAGGGAAAGCAAAAGTCACACACACAAGCAAAGCAAACCAAGAAATTAATTCACGGCTTCCCATGGGCAGGCAGGTGTTCAGCCATCTCCAGGACAGCAGGGCCCCATCACACGAAACAGTGACATGGGAAGACAAATGCCATCACTCCAAATGTCCCCCGCCTTCCTTCTTCCCCCCGCTTTATATCCTGATCTGATGCCACGTGGTCCGCAATATCCCTGTGGTCAGTTGTGGTCACCTGTCCCAGCTGTGTCTCCTCCCAGGCACCCCCAGCTTCCTCACCAGCCTGGCAGTACACAAAGCAGGAAAGGCCTTGGCTCTGTGCGGGCCCTGCCCAGCAATAACAAAAACATCTCTACATTATCATCACTGTGTTCAGCACAAATCCACAACACAGCCCCACAGCAGCCACTGGGGAGGAAATTACCCCAGCTAAAACCAGCACACATGGTTTCCCCCTAAATGTGGGTTAGTAGACTCAAAACCTCTGCTGGGTCTTCACAGGTGTGTTCAAGAGTTTCTGTAAGGAAAAGCACTGCTGTTACTTTCATGACAGTTGTATGGGGAAAAGACAGCCAAACCTGAATTAGTGCTATCAAGCAGAGTAGGAGTTGTTCCTCTTTCCTGTTAATACCAAAAGGAAAATGGTGGTGAATCCAGAACTGTCTGGAACTTAGCAAAAAGGATTTCGTTCCAAGCACTTGATATCTTTAACCTTAGAAGATGATATGCTGTATTTTATTTTGAGGATGACTTGTCTCAGTCATTAAGGTAAAATGTTTTGGAGCTCAAATTGAACCCCAAATCTCTCAAATTTGCTGTTAAAATATTTTTAATATTTATGGTTGTGATATCTTAGGATTATCTAAAGTGTAGGAGATGGGGAGAAGTATAGAGAAACTCTGTTTACTCAGCAAGGTGGAGTATTTATATATGTATATATATGTGTAAAGACTGGAGTTTTTTAATTCTAGGATATGATGCAAACCAAAAAAGGCTAAGAAATTCAACGTTGTTTGGGGACTGCAAACTTAAGATAAAATCCTGTATCTTAGGGAGTACAAGCTGCAGTTTTAATACAGTAATTTGTCTGTTATAGTAAAAATGATACTACAGCAATTTTGTGTTTTAAGTTTGCCTCTATCTTTTGCATGTTTATAGATATTTGAAGAGAGAGGAAATCTTCTAGAGGCAAAAGCTCCAGTTTTTGCCACTCAAATACTGTATCTTGCAAAATGAAGCAATATAGTGCAATATTTTTTGAAACTGGTTATTTTGTCCTACCTTCATTCCTTTCTTTATGGGATCAATGTTCCCAGCAGACCACCTTCCCCCAGCCTAGTTTGCCCACTGGCATGTGGATAGGAGCTCCTGGTGAATTGAGCTGTGCTGTACTCCTTTGCTTTGGATTTTTGTTTTGGTTTGTTTGAAATGGCGGGTTACAGGTTTGTGTATTTTCATTCCTGGAGACTAGAGAAAGGAATCTGCTGCGTAAATAAACGTGTAAGTAGTAATGACTGAAATGCTAATATTTATCTGGAGTCCACCTGCTCTGAACTCGTGGTGTCATAGTAGTGTACAGCTATTATGTGAATACAGTATGTGAATTGCTTGTATTCACAGCTGTTTGTGTGTAGCTGATAGTTGATGCAGCCATTTTTGAATAGGGTTTTGAAAGACTGACTTAAACTTCTGGTATTTGGTTTTTTTTGTTGGTTTTAAAGTGGCTAGCTTCCATAACCCAGCTTTCTTGTTGGCCCAAGAAAAATTTGTAGCCAGTGCTGCAGCATGGCTGGGGCTGAGCAGACATGGGAGAAGGAGGAATTTAAGGCAGTGTAGTGTTACTTGAAAGTATAGATGGAAATCTGAGTAAAACTCAGGGATTAATTTGGATTTGCCAGAAATTTTCTTGAGTAAGGACTTTACTCTTTGAAGTTCTTCATATGGGAATTGTTGTCCTAAGGCTGCAGTTACACCAGCATGATAAGCTGATGACACATCCATGGTCCTCCGCAGGAGTACCTGTGTGGGCACCCTTTTGTCCTGTGTGTTGGGCTGGCACTGGCATTTCTGCAGCCAGGTAGAACAGGGAACAGCTTGGTTCAGTTTTCATCGAGATCAGTTCCTTGAGCTGCCTGTGTGGCTCCACGAGCACTGGTGTTGCTGTGGGGAAGAAGGGCTCCCTCTCCCCGGGAGCCTGTACCTGTGTCGGGTCAGCGGCTGCTCAGGTGCGGCCAGAGGGAAGTGCACTTGGAGCACTTGGTGTCACCGGGAGGTGGCTGTGCCGAGGAAAGCAGGGGATTATTGCTCAATCCTCTGCCTGGGGCGGTGCACTAAACCACAGGCGACAACTCCCACGACAGATTAAGGATTTCCTTCTCACAGGGCACGTTTTCAGCAGGATCGGTATCAGTAGCTGGAAGTACATCGTTCAGTGGGTGTGTCAAGTTATGCCTGTTGGTGGTGTTTGTTTGTGTTATGCCTTTTAGAAGAAGCAAATGGCAAGATTTTTGGGTTTGTTGGGTTTTTTTTTTTTCTTCCCCTCTGCCAGAAAGATCACATCCGAATGTGATCTGGGAATGAATGCTGGGAAACTACATGAATCATTTAGGAATTTGCTTGACTGGGGAATCTGTCAGTGGAAGGGAAGACAGAGCTGTTCTGCATGGTTGCTATTTTTTTTCAGCTGAAGGGAATACCTTCAAGCCAAGCCAGCATTTAATTTTTCATATGTCTCCAAATAGAATAGCTCACCTCTCACAGCCTTTTTTTCAGGGGATACTTCGCTTTTAAAGTCTAGTTTGGTTTAAGTCTTTTAAAAAGGGACTTGCAAACAGCAGTGATAGAGGAAAAAGGTGCTAGCTGGTTTATGTGGTACAGTATTGTGCCATTGCAAGGTCATGCATCCCTCGGAAGAAGGGACTGTCTTGTCAGCTGGACCTCCTATGTTATTTTTCAGGGCAGAGTGAGGTAAAGGTGATGGAACTGAAAACTTATGGAGGATAAAGTTACTACAAGCTGGAATGCATGTGATTCAGCATAAAATACAACTGAAATAGCCATTGGTACTATTGGGGGGAAATGGATAATTATTTAATGTTTCTGTTAATGCTTTTGCTCTATACATGCACAAAAAAATTCAAAGTTGTTGTCAGTGCTCAGTAAAGTGTGTCTTGGGAAGTGACATGACTTATTAAATTGCTGAGTATCACAGGCCTGTCATTTTTTGATTCTAATAGTTTTTGAAAGGCTGCGGTGGCTGATAGATTGTAGGAAGAAACATTTGAACTAGTTAAGGATGATAATCTCTTCAAATAGATTGCAGTAGTACTTGCAGCCTACCAAAGTATAAGTGAAAACTACAAACCAGATTTGATCAGCCCTGGCTTTGACCTTGCTGGAAGGAAATAAGATAGTCAGGAGACAAAGTGAAGAGATTGAGGAGTTGGAAAGAAATGGAACATTTCCATGGGTACAATCAGCTTGACTGCTTGCAGCCAGCTGATAAGCATCTTTAACTTCATATAGGAAGGCATGAATAACTTTGTATTTCCAGTAGATATCTTCTGTAGACAGCCTAGTACTTAGTGATACTTGGTACATGGGTCTTGCCTGTCTTACCTCAGTGAGGAAAAAAGAAAAGCCCAAACCTAAAGACAAGATTCTTTTCTAACACAATTTTTTCCACTGTTTTCTCCCTTTATAAGATTGCCTTTGCAGATCTCTGAAACCTTCTTTGGAATGCAGTCTCTGATTTTATGTCAGCCAGGGGTTTTCTTCTCTAAGTAGCTGATCACCTGTTAATGATTTTCAAGGTAAAACTTAAACAGAGTATAGATTTTTGGACTTAGATATATTCATATATCTGCCTATTTGAAACTCCTGTCACGTATTAATTCTTTTTGCTGACTCTGCGTTGTTCTCTTGTTTCCTGAGTCCAAGGCAAAAAACCTAGTGTTTAGTTTCAAGGTGCCGGGATCAGGGATAGAGTGGAGAGTTTTACTGGGGGAGCAAAGCGTATTATTTATATTTTATGGTCTAATAAAGAGACAATATGTGGAATTAGGAATAACACTGCTTAAAAAGAATATCATTTTTGAAGATAAAATTATGGGCTAACTTTGCAGCTTTCCTTTTGAAGGCTGTTTCCTGTACTGTGTGTTGCAAAGATTAAAGAAGTTCTTAATGCAAAACGATGTGAACTAAAAATATTGTACCTTTTCAAAGGAATAGAATGGGAGTTTAGAATGTATTTGTCAGGGTCTCTGAGGACTTGAAGACATGAGTTCTCGTATTTTTCTTTTTGAAATAGTTAAACAAGTGAAATTGGGTAGTCAATTTTATTGGCTTTGTTTCAAAGGTTTGGGAGATTGCAGTATTAAAAAGCTTGTATTGTAACGCTTTGCCAAAATGTCTAGAATTAAATGCGGTACTAATGAAAGCTACAAGGTATGACTTCTTTGATGTTGATCTCAGCTTACTATCCTTAAGAAAACTTGCAACCTATGAGATAGTGCTGGAAGTGTTGTTTCAGGGTAGTGTATGCTGCCAGAAAGGTGGTTGCTCCCTTTGTTGTTTGCACTAGTGACCTCCTGCACTTCCTGCTTTGAACAGGTACAGCTGGTGGTTATCCAAAACTAATAAAACATGCCTTAGTAGCTGTCCTGCAGGGTGCAAGAGTTGCAAATTGTTTCACTGGGTAACTGTAATTCATGATAGTCTTAATTGCTGAAGTCAATTTTGTGCAGGTTTTACATGATAAAACTTCCTTTTATTTAAGATCACTTGAATGTGCTAGTAGTTTTGTTTGACTTCTAACACTTCTGTATAGGGTAAGAGGTGATTTGCATCTCTTCGAGTGATCTAAAGTGTGCATTTTTCTAATTGTATTAATCACAGATGTGCAACCATAAGGCTGGTACTTATCAGTTACTATATGTTGCAGCTCTTTTTCTGTGTCATATGAATCAAATAGTTCTGATTTTTTTGCTGTCCATAGAAAGCGATCATGAAAACAATAACTGCAAATGTGGGGAGACAGGGGACATCCAACAGAGAACTCGACAAATTTAGTGGTCCATGAGCTGTCAAAATGGTCATCTGTCCTAAAATTATTGCTTTCAAGGACATAGACTCCTCCACCTCTTTCTCTCCCGGCCACTCACAAAGTAATTGACTGGTCCAGTTTGCTTGTAAATTATGGTTGTGGTGATTTTGTGTGGAAGAATGTTGAGAGGAACTTTAGATTCAGGATGCCTCTGTCTCTAGTCACAGGCATTAAATATTGCCTGTCTCTTGAACCACCAGTATTAAATAACTGAAGATAATATCTTTTCTATCTGAGTTTATGCTAGGAAAGAAATTATCTAGGACAAACATTTAAAGGCACTATATGACTAAGTATTTTCCCTGACTGACAGTTTTATACCAAAATGGAGACAGAAGGGAAGTGGATTATTAAGCTAAAAAGTGTTTCTGCTCCTTCAAGGAGACCCTGTGCTGCAGCTGAAAATAGACATGTCCTTTGGGGTTGTTTACTTTTAATTTTATTGTTGTGCCAACACTGGCAGTGATTGCCTTTGGATGATCATTGAGTTTCTAAGTTAAACCCGAGTCTGAGTCCCATGACCTCTTATACCTTTTAGGTCTGAATAATATTCAGACCTTGTCAGATTAGTTTAGCTTCTCTGGCAAACTTCCAGGGAAGAGGCACCTTGATGATTATTGCACAAAATAAACTGGTCCAGCTGCCTTGCCTTTCAGGGTACTGGCTGATATGTACCAAAGGGAGCTGTCTCAAGGGTGTTAACTGCTGTGTACTGCTCTTACTGTGCCCCGTGATTTACACGTTATGGCTCCTGTGCAGAGCACGTGGTGCACAGATGTCATAAAAGGAATTTCTAGACTATTACTACTTGACTGATAGGTGAATGCAAGAGAAATACCATCTCCCTTGTAGGGGAAAATAACAAAATAAATATGCACATCCCCTCCTGAAATGTCTTTATTCCTTCTCATGGCCTTTCCAGAAGCCAGTATTTACTTGGCATTGTTTTTTTCTTTGCTGGAAAGCAAATGCTTTCTTAAATAGCAGTTTACAACTTGTCTTGTTCCCTGACCTTCTGTGTTTTGCAGTTCTATGTGGTGTACAGATGTCTGCGCATTACAGTAATTACTGCGTTTAAGCATACTTAGAGTTTAGCCAGTAACCTTTATTTGCTTTCATAACAGAGGTTTCATTCAATTACTGATGGTTTTTAAGGCTCTTCTGTCTGGGACCAGACTCATAGGTTCTGACTTTCTTCATACTACTCAGAGATTGAAGCAATCAGGACTAACTATGTAGATGAAGATGCAATTTAGGGTAGATTTACAAGGTGTTTATAAAATGGACTGGAACTTGTTAGTTCACAAGCCAATAAGTAGGTTGCAGCTGAATTTGTAGAACTGCGTTCTCTAAAACAAGAAGGGCACCAACAAGCTGTGTGAAAGGTGTGCAAGACATCTGCCTGGGAGGGGACCTGCCAAAACCGAAACAGTGCACAGCTGGAGACCGCAGAAACAGTTTAGCTTGCCCAACTTGTTTGTTATTTTTCTTCAAAAGCAGATAGGTTCATTGCAAAGACTACGTGCTCTGTTTTTAAAAATACAGTCTGTGGCATGAAGAATGAATCCCACTCAGCAGATGGAGGCTGGCAGGAATGCACACACTGCCATTCCCAAAGACCCTTTTGCAAGGCTTATCGAGGCTGGGTTTTGTGTGCTGTGTGCCCCAACCAGCATCTTTCCCTGCTCCCCTGATGGATTTGGTGTTCAGTGCTAAATATGCTCATAGTGTTAGATTACAGTGTGTGATAAATATCCTATTTGTAAGTGCTGTATGAGTCATCTTTCCACAGCTGTAGTCTATCAATTTACAAAACATTGGCAGCCAGCTGCACCTGCATGATGGAGCCTCCAGTAGCTCATTTTGGGTGCAGCACCATCCCTGTGTGCTGGAGATTGTAGGTCAGGTTTTGTGATGACCTTAAAGTGATGAGGTTATAATTTCAACAAGATTATGAAGATGGGGTAAGAGAAGTGTAGCTGCTGATGCTCAAGGGAAAACAAGAAAGAAGGTGTAGGTGTGGGAATGAATGGAAAAGTTGGAGCTGTAACATTCTACTGCTTAGATACATGTTGGGACTGCTTGCACGTAGTCTCTTTCTTTCTTGCAAGGGTATTTGGTAATGAAAGGGAAGCTAAAGATCTTGTAGTTTTATGGCAATTCTCCAGATAATTGTAGAAGCTCTCTAGGAGGAAAAAATTCCTCAGATTTGTTGTCAGAATGTCCTATTTTTGACTTGGTCATTTTTCATATGTACAAAGTAATAGTTAAGTTTGGTCTGCTTTCACTGTCGTAGTGCTATTGGAATTGGCCACGGAATGGTTATTAGAAATTACAGAACACAGCAGTGGGCATTGATTGAGGGATAAACTCAAGAAAAAGTGAATATAAAGATGAAAGTAAGAATGAAAGGGTCCACACAAAGATACAGTGCAGAAGATGTAAATTCTCTTTCAGCTCAACAGTTGAGAGGACCTTGATTGGGGATTGTTAAGAGTTGTAGTTCTCCACCAGATAAAGATGTCAGTGCTGCCTTCTGAAGAACAAAGGCTTCTGATTTAGAGACTGAAACTGTCTTCTGAAGCCCATGTGCTGAGGATTGGGCAGCTCTTTTTTTTTTTTTTTTTCTTAAACTGCATAGGAGTATCAAAATCCATCTGACAGGCTTCAGTTTCTTGATTGAATAAGGGTCATAGCAAGAATTATTTTTTTGAGAAAGGCCTGTACAAAAGTGTTGGATATTAAAAGCATAGAGTATTGTAGGGATTAAAAGGAGGATCTCTAAAACTACTTTGCTCATCCTGGCAACAGTGTGAAATGATACTCTGTTAACTGCAGTTTTGGACAAAAATATTTGTTTCCACATCTCCACTGGTCAAAATTCCTATGGAACTTAATAATAAAATAATTTTCAATAAACAGAGGAGGGGTTCTGAGAAAGAAACAAAGATCTCGTATATGTGTCAAGTATAATTTTTCATTAAGTTCAGTATATGTAGTTCCAATTAACAAAAGTTGTTGGTTTTAGTTTTCCTTTTTTTTTTTGAAGTGAGGGACCAACCCTGCTGGTTTCCTGAAAACACAGAAAAAAATGTTTCAAAGGATTTGAAAACTGTTAGAATAGTGAACTTTTATAGTGAACACTTGGTATTTTGTTAGTTATTATTCTTGTGAAGGAGATGGAAATAGAAGGCAATCTACCTTCCTCCCCCTGCCCCTTAAATGCATATTTGAGCTTTCTAATTATTTATATGCCTATACCAAAACATATTTTTAGCTGACAAACTGTGAAAATTCCAGCTTCTGCACAAGCTTCTGGAGCTGCTAAGAAGAAACTAAATGTTTCTTAAAAAAGTGTGTAGGGTCACCCATGTGACCTTGTTTTTTCCTCATATTGCTTACACTGCTCACATACTATGAAATGGAAGTACAGTGTTTGGAGTGCACAGCAGAGTGGAAATCCCAGTAAACAATGGTATCTCTTGGTTTTTTTTGTTTTGTTTTTAATGTTTCAGTTGACCTTCACCTCTGCTGCCTAGATATTGCTCAGCTTCAACAGATGAAGTAGCACCATCATTGTGTTCCTCCATCTCTTACTCATCTTCCTCTTCCCTGGCAACCCCGTGAGATTCAATGCTAGAGCTCTGTCATCGCTGGCCAGGTGCCCATCAGGTTGTTTTGACAAGGAAGGAAAATTGGAGATTTTCAGCGTGGTTGGGGATGAAAAATTAATAGGTAAAAGTGACTTGCACTGAAAACTACTCATGGTTGCTGCACATACTTTGTGCAATTGTTAGCTTAGTTTCACTAATCACATACACCTCAGGTTTTTTTTTCTTCATTACTGATGCTTGACTGGCAGTAAATACATTTCTAAGTAATGAAACTTAAAACTAGTTCTTTAGTTTGCTTGAGTTTTCAAGTTTCCTTTGTCATATACCTGAGAAATAGTACAATGTCCTTAACAGCATTATTATTTTCCTGTAAACAAAAATTGGGTTTTTTTCTGCTAGTGATTGCTAGTCACCAGTCACTGGTTGCCATGTTTTAAATATTAAATATCCAGTTCCTCAAAATTTACTCCTTCCATCTCTAAAAATTGTGTTCTTTTATCAGTATAGATTTTCCATGGCTCACTTCCCACCTCCTTTGCAGGTTTCTTCAGGCTTTTATGATCATATTTTAAATGTCTTTCAATTTCCAGTAAGCTTGAATAAATGTCTATTCCCTCAGTAGCAGTTAGAAAATAGCTCTTGTTTAGCTGTAAAAATCAGTCCTAACACAATAATTTCAGCAACAGCAAATGTTTTATTTGCGCTTGTCCCAGTTGATCTTCATTGTGATTGTATTTACTTTTATTTTATTAGAAAATAACCCAAACAAACTCAAACTCAGCACAGATGCAGTTATAAGGGTCTGGGCAAATTTTGTGCCACATTTTCAGAATATATCATACGTGCCCTGGTAAAACCACAAGGTGCATTTTCTAATGAAAAATAGTCTGAATTTCCTGTGGAGTGTGCAGCAAACTTCCTGGACAGAAGGCTTTAGGAAGCATTCACTTTTGGCTGCTTTGAGGTTCCTCAACAGGTTTATCTACCTTGTGCACTCATTGTAGGCAGCATATCAAGCCCTGCCTGGTTGATACCTGATGTTTTTGAGGATGTTTTGAATTTTTCATTACATATGAATATGTTGAGTGCTATTCCTGCTAATACTGTCTAAACACTTATGCAGCCCAGTATCTAGGGCTATCTGTGCCTTGGGCAGTGGCAGTAGATTCTAGGAAAGTGTTTAAGGAGCTATGCATGTGTCAGAAGTTCCTATTGCCCAGTAAATCCTCCTGGCTCCCAGCAATCGTCTTATGATCCTTGGAGAAGAAGGGTCGTTTCTGTCAGGGAGTGTTGGTCACTGTGTATCCTGTTCACTGACAGACTTGTCCTTAGTCTGACTAATCTTTGGACTTGCTTATTTTTCACACTAACAAGGTAGTGACTTTCCCCATCCTATAGAAAAATATCTTTTATCTGAAAAAGCCGCAGTCTGAATGAGACAAGATTCCTTCCTTCTGATGCCCACAGAGTTCTGGGGGGTGGGATTTAGTCTTAGCAGTGTCCTGTACTGGTACTAAAGCAACATAGACTGATCTGATAACTGTGTTTAAATTTCTGTTATGTTCTCTTCTGTATTGTCCTTGCACTTTAGTCGGTTTGAAAAGATGCAGGAACTTCAATTCCTTTTCTAAGAAACGTCTTCCCCCCCCCCCCCCGCCAGGTTATTACTGAACACAGTTATTCTGAGTCCCAGTGCCTGTGAGTGTAAATCTCCCACTTTCTTGTGGGGGAAAAAGCTACTCTGATTTTCAAATGTTGCCTATTGAAACATCTTAATTTAAATTATCAAGAGGAAAAGAGAATGTTATTAATTTATTTACTGTAACAAGATGCCCTCCTGCTCAATATAATGTTTTTAGTGGTGACCAGCTTTGAGGGAAGTACCAGAGTTCTGCAGAAGTAGCTGTCGAATAACATGACCCTAAGGTACAGCTGTTCTTCCAGCTCCCTAGCAATTCCAAGTTGGCTGCTGTCTGGAGGCACGGGGTTTCGTGTGCCTTCTCAAAATTACAAAAGCATACATCTTGGGTAAAAAATGTTCCTTCCTCTTTGAAGAAGTGATCTCTAAAGAGATCATGTTTGCAAGATTTATATCTGTATATGTTTATAATAGGTTTATGTATCTACATATACCTGCAGATACACATACAAGGACTTTTTTAGAAAAAAAAATAATGCGGTATTAAAAATCATCTGTTTATGGAAGAATAAATTTTTAAAGTTTTTTGACCCACTCACTGACCGTGAAGTTCTGAAATATTCCCCATTCTCAAAAGTTTTTGTTACGTGCCTGCATGTGTATATACACAAAAATGTTATTCCCATTGGTTAAGCACTTTAAAAAGTGTAGTAAAATAGTAATAGCAAAGTGAATATAAACATATAGGTCTCATTCGACTCTTTTTTTTTTTTGTTCTGAAAATTGTAATTTCAGATTAGCATGTTCTAATCTAAGTGGAACAGTTAATGATTTTGTGTCTTAACATAGATTATATCTGATCCCCTGAAATGATGTGAGCAAAAGCAGTTCCGTGCTGAAGTGCTGGTTTCTGCTCCCATGTGAGGAAAAGGGAGAAAAGCTGGGAAAACACTGTGTGTACTGCAGTCACCAATTCTCCAGGCTACAAAGTAGAAGAAACCTTATGGGAAATTATTTGGCATCTACCAGCACGTTGTACATAGGCAGCCACTGAGTGAAGCTGTCTTTTTTTTGTTGATAATGATTTTCTCTTCTGACCTTTAATGCATCTTCTTTGAGAAGCATTTAATGTGTGAAGACAATAGGTTGTTTTTATTAATCTCTTACTCTTTGCATACAGAACCGAGGGAGAGATGGTGCCGACTGAAGGGAAATCTGCTTTTTCTAATGAGAAATAAGGTAATTCATTTTCCTACTGCTTTTCTTGATGTGCTAGTCTAATGTGAGAACTTGAGTAATCCTTTTTCATGATCGCTATATTGGCATTGTGCTTTTAGGGACAAAAAAAAAAATCACTATTATTAGGAGAGTGGAGAAGAAAAAAATCCATTGTTTGCCATCTGTAACGCTGGGTATTCTTCATGATATCAACATCCTTTAGCTGAATCATAAATAGTCTGTGGCCAGGGTCTGCTCATAACATACACAGGCCTAAATCCAGAATTACTCCACCAAATCCACTGGAATAATGAATGGAAAATCTCACTGCTAAATGAGGTATTGTGGCAATGTTCAAGATGCAATTTCAGACCCTTACTACAATTTTTAATGTGGTTTTGTAACTAAATCTGTTATAAAGAATGGTATTATTTTCTCTTCCTTTGTAAAAAGCAATTATATGCCTAACGTGAAGGGTGTGTTAAAAGAGGATCTGATCCTGACGTGCAGTGGAGGCCTTGCACAAGTTGCTGAGTGCCCTCATTTGTCATTGGCTTTATTAGGAGTTAAGGCCACTCATCTTATGGAATTACCAAGCACTAAGTGTGGAATTGCCCTTTTTCTTACCCTTTTTGTCTGGTATTATGGACAAGCTTCTGTAGTTGTCTGAAGATAGCACTGGATTGTAAAGATTTGGAGAATAGTATGCAGCTTGAGAAGCTCACCTGTCTACAGTAAGTACTTTATAATTGGCTTCCAGGATATTTTTATACTCTATGGACCAGCAGTTGGATGGAAATGATTGTACTGCTGGGCAGATTGTGTATTTTGTTGGAAAGATTTTCAGTTTGATATAGTGGCTTATTTTAATATAGAGATGAAGGTGCACATGTGGCATACTTTTAAAGCAGTATTTGCTTTCACAGCTCTGTTCAGGAGCACGAGAGGGATTTCTGTATGTATGCAAGCAAAAGGAGACTGTATGACTTAAAGGTTTCTCTGGCTTGAGTTGGACACAGCTGCATTCCCTGGGGTGGTAGATGGCCTGACAAGTCTAATGTAGGTGATAGCAAGCTCATGGCCACCCCTTTGTCACAC
This sequence comes from Atrichornis clamosus, assembly GCA_013400975.1. Classification (NCBI taxonomy): domain Eukaryota; kingdom Metazoa; phylum Chordata; class Aves; order Passeriformes; family Menuridae; genus Atrichornis; species Atrichornis clamosus. The sequence continues at coordinate 42,165 of WBMZ01012538.1, forward strand.
CCTTGTGCATTATCATTCTGCTGTATGACTTGCAGAAACTATTTCTATTGAAGGGCTTGAAATTTCAAACTGCTCTCTTCTACTCTGCATTCCTCCACGTGCTCCATTTTCACAGGAGCCTTGGCATTTTGTGAAACAATGTTAGGAAGTGTTTTCATCAGCTTTGCAGTGGTGAAAAGAGGAGTGGGACAGTTTGTGAGAATCAAATGTAGCAATCAGTTTGGCTCTGCACACTTGCAGAATTAATGCTGCTGCACTAGAGGGTTTAGTGAACATTTGTACTTGGGTTCATGGATGGTGTGGTAGTTTTGTGGTTTTGATTTTTTTTTTTTCTTTTTTAAATGTAGAAATGAGGTACAGATGGGTGGAATGAGGCTGTATCAGTTGGACCAACTAATGACCCAACCCACTAGGCCCACTCAGGCTGTTGACACAAAGCTGTATTTTGAGAAACTTAGAGTGAGACACAAATTAATGGTTTGTTGCTGAAATGATTTAGGTTTGCAGTTAAATAAATGGGAATTCCCCTTGAAACTCTGCATTTTGAGTGAACCAGTTAAATAGGTGGGTGATTTTCACTCTGCATCTAGGTCAGTGCTAGAAAACGACATCTTATTCTGGTTTTCCTTGTTTAAAGAAGTTCTTAAAATTTGCAGAAATTATGAAAGAAACCAGGAGATTTGAGAGGTTTTAGCTTATAAAAAAAGGCTATTGACATGATTAATGTGTCAGTGTTTTCAAAAGGTGATTTTATCAGGTACTTCCTTTAATTAGGGAGATCACAATAAGAGAGAAACTTGGAAATGGAAGTCAGACAAATGAATATAATCTCAGAATGATTGGCCAGTGAAGTGTGGTGAGATATAGCGGGTGCTTAGTTTTAAGATGTCACAACCTCCCAGGCTCAGTACAGAGACCACTGAGTGATTAAAGGGCAATGTCTTACAATGGATCAAGCCAAATGATGTAGCACTTCCTAGGCAGCTTATATCCTAGGAATCTGTAAAACAGTCATTTTCAGAGGCTTCATCTGTTGGGTACCATAACGGATATCTTCTTTGACAAAGACAAATCTCTCTTGAGTCTCATATCCATGTTTCAAACGTTGCAATTTATAGGCAACCTAAGTAAAACCAAAGCAATTTATGTGCTGTGAGGACAGAAGGGAGCGCACCCTGTACGCTTCCCATCTAAAGCAGATTCTTGACATAAAATTTAAACTATGATTTCCTGAGAGCTAATTTGCCAGTATAATAACAAAAAATAGTCTTATGATAAAAGTTTTAAACATCTTAATAAGCATAGTTGCTGATTTTCTGCTCCCTACTTGAATTAGCGAAGGTTTCAATGGGCTACCAATGTAGTGTGTGAAAGACGTGCCCCAAACAGCACTGATGAAGCCAAGTTCCTAATTTTATTGCTGGAATCTGACTTGCCTCATGGCTTGACATGGAACAAAAGTAACTTTGTTTTGGAAGATCATCTGAATGCTGAACAATTAACTCCAGAAGTGACTGTCATGAAGCAAAGACTGATTTGCTACTCTTTATTTACTGCTGTCAGGGGCACGTGCATGTCTGCATATACAAATGCTTAGAGTTTAATGGCAGACTCTCATTTTAGTTCAGATGTGCATAAATAATGCTACTTGTATAAGAAGAATCTTCTCTATGAAATTGCAAAGGATGCTTCCTGAGTTATCTGTGCTGTAAATCTTTAGTGTGGCAGTAAATTTTCAGTGTAGGGAGAAAATGTGGTTTATTCTTCCGCTTTTTCATATTTGGATGCAAAAAATGACCTATTAGGCTTCTTAAGGACATTTATGTTCCTAGGTCTAGCAGTGCAGTTAGTTATTTTGAACTGAGGCACTGTCCAGCATCTGCTAGTGTTAGTGGAAGTTCTTTGTAGACTTCAGTGTGGGATTTTTGTTGGGTTTTTCCCCCCCAGATTGGTTCCCTACCACATCGCATTGGTTGTGGGTGACAAAGTCGTAGCAATGAGTGGTCTGCAGGAGTGGCCTCTGTGAGATAAGATCAGGGGCTCTGCATCAGACCCACCACAGGACACAGCTGTGCCCAGCAGCAATGCAAGTGGTGCCTCTGGGAAGATGTATTTACGAAAGGGAAGTGTGAGAAATAGCTCTGCAAATGCCAAAGTCAGAGAAGGAGAGGAAGGATCTGCCCCAGGTGCAGGAGCAGGTATTCATTCCCCTGCAGCCTGTGGAGATCATGCATGTGGATATACTTGGAGTGATCTGCAGCCCGTGGCCAAGCCACGTTAGAGGAGGTTCTTCTGAAAGGGACTGTAGCCCATGCAGAGGACCCATGCTGGAGCAGGTCTTTGTCTGCAGCCTGTGGAAGGGACTCCACACTGGAGCAGGGGAAAAGCATGAGAAGGAAGGAGTGGCAGAGAGGATCTGTTATGGACTGACTACAACCCCTTTCCCTAACTCCTCTGTGCCACTCAGAAGGTGAAAGAGGAGGTGTAGAGTAGTTGAGAATGAAGGAGTGTGAAGTTGTGCCTTTGTAAAAAGGAGGTTGGAGGAAGCTGTTTTAGTTCTTGACTTTGTTTATTACCCAGCTCTATTTTAATTGTCATCAACTTAAATTAATTTTCCCTGGGTTGAACCTGTTTGGCCTGGGATGGTTATTGGCAAGTGTTCTCCCTGTCTTCATCTTAACCCACGAGCATTTAAATTTTATTTTCTACCCCAGTCCTGTTAAGGAGGGGGAGTGGTAGAGCAGGTGCATGGGTGGCAGCCTGATCCCTTGTGGGAGCCCTAGGTTGCTAATACCTTCCTGTGTGAAGTCCTCAAGCCTCGAGTTTGTGTGCGTGTAGGCTTTGTGTCAACTTCCCAGGAAGTGGCAGATGTGTGTCTTTGGATCCTATGAAAACAGTCAGTATATGTTGCTTTTGAAGGCACAGTTGGGAACTGGGCTCCCTAAAGCCATGGTTAGGAGCATGATTGTGCTGGGGAACCTAATACATGACAGGGCTTTCAGAGAAAAGTTTGACATTGTGCTAATCTTGCAGCAATTCTTATGGATCCTAGTCCAAAATACTTAAGAATAGTGTTTTCGAACTGGGCAACACTATGGGACTCACCAAAAGTATGGGGGTTAGATTCTACCCAATTCCAGCCTAGGAGGTACTTTCTTCCAGAACTCCTGTTGAGTGGGAAACAGGGAGAATGATTGCTGAGCAACAGTTGCTAATGTGTGTAATAAGTATTATACTTACATACCTTTTTCATCAGCATAGAAGGGGACTTTTGACTAGAAATTTTGGATCTCTTTGGGGGTTGTGATATTGTGTACTGGTTTTTGTTTTAATTTCAGATCAGAATTTATAACAATGGTTTTCTTGGAAAAAAAATAAACCCAAAACAGCATAAAACAACCAAAACCAATAAAACAGGGCATATTTTTGTCAAGCTGTTCCATTTCCTTGTTTTCTGTTTACAGGTATTTCAGAATGATTTTGTGTTTTCACTAAAGGAATAAACATATTACTTTGGTTTTTCTCAGTCTCTTTCAATCCTCATGCCATTTCAGGGCTGGATTTTAGTCTAAATTGTTGTTTGCCATATATGTGTGCATTTGGAGTCATTGCTACTAATGTAAATAAAGAAGCTACCTAACCCATCTATGGTTCATTTTCCCATATACTACTACTCTCAATTGGTAGTGCTGATACTTAAGCATATTTGTAAATTACCTTGCAATCTATACACAAAAAGATACACTAAAAGGTACAATTATGTGTTTGCATCTCAGTAATAGCTCCAGAGGGCCAATTATGTTCTATTGAGTAAACATTTTTGACATTGCTGCTTCTTTCTGAATATGTATTTAGAAATTTATTTAAGAATGGATTATTGATCAATAGTCTGTAGTGGATTCTCTAGGAGAATCATTAGTGTCCATTGTGTAAATCTTGCTTAGCTTGTGGTTTAATGGTCCTGTGGAGGTAACCATTCCAATCTGTCAGGTCAGTTTGTCCATGCACCAGCTCAATAAACTCATTCTGCTTTTGCGTGTGAAAAGTTGCCTTTAAAGATTTTTGTGATGTATTGGTTTTTAAAAAATATCACGTAAAAAGAAAAAATGACAGTATTGAAAATTAAAATAAAAGCCGCTATGAGTGGTGAAAGCATCTTAAATTAGAAGTCATATTTCATACACGAAATTATAAATGTATCTTTTATTTACTTTAATATAAACAATATTGTAGTAGCAAACTTGTATGGTACATGCATACTGTAGTAAATCTATATGCTGGTTTCCTGACCACCAAAACCCAAGGGATTTATATTGACCAGTGCCAAGTGTGGACTTAACTGCACAGATGTAAATTGGAGTGCTGTAATACACCTCATGCCAGAGAGAATTATGGAAAAGGTGGTGAATATTTTGAGACTTCTCTTGTAATGAATTAAATTTCCTTAAGCCAAGTGCATTGTTGGTCTTAAGATTTTGTAGACAAGTTTAAAGAACAAATCTTTATGGTTATGCTGTCAATAAAAACAAGCTTTCCTGTAGTGTATGTGGAAGTTTAACATAAATTATGTTGTTACAGCATTTATCAGAAGTATAATGTGTTATTAACAGTTGGCAAAAAAAGCCTGAAAGTAAGATTTCTGATTGACTCATAAATCAATAAGTGGAGAACCACATGCAAAGTAAAAATAATAGAATAATGACGTACTCCTCAATTTCTCATGTGAGTTACATTGTAATGCAGCTGTGAAAATGTTATGTGGGTTTTCATGGGATAGTTGTGTGTAAGTTCTGCCATAAAAGTGTGAGAATATATCAAAGAATCTTATCTGCATCAAGTAGGAATACACAATGTATTTTCATCATTTCAACATAGCTGTAGCGTTTTAGTATTTTGCTCTCCAGTTTGATTTTTTAAAAATTTTCTTACAGACTGAGATTGCTTTATATATATTGAAGACGTGGAGCCTTTTCTGGTCTGTTAGAATATGAAGTTTTCTCTGTGTGTGTGTGGTTTAGCATTCTGTAAGTTAGTGATCTCTCCAGGGCATCTTGAAATAAAAGTGTCTCTTCTGGCTAAGGATGTACTTATTATAAACCATTTTTCAGCAGTGATTTTAATTTTCTAGAGCATGCCCTGTGTCAGTTTAAAGTCTTAGCAGCTGAATAAGTGCTGCTGCACAATGTAGCGTAGTTTTGGGATTGAATGTCATTGCTCATGTGCTTTTTTTTCTGGCTATATACTACATGTATGATATTAGTTATGAGCAAGTTCTGCAACATCTGCAAGCTGAGAAGCAAGTGAGTGAATCTATGTCCCTAAGTTTCAGTGAAATGTGTTGTTGCTGTTTTGGTAAGATTTTGATTTGCAGGACGAAGTGTGGTAAATGGAGGAGAAAGTGGAAAAATTACAAAACTGTGGCACAGGCAGATCCGAAAGGCATTTCATCCCTTGCATGGTCGAAAGGTCTGTGTGTTTGAGTGTTTTCAGCCCCAGTGCTGCCTGTGCTTCTGCCTGCTCTGAGCTGGGATGTGAGTTGTCCTCTTACTGTTGGAATGATGTGTATGTAACAATACACACAGGTGCATATACATGTTAGATACACATAAATATATGAATATCAGGCAGTGTTTGGTGAAGAACTCAAATGAATTGAGTTGTTTTAGAGGAGGGATGTTGCCACGTGGGCTTTTAACCTGCCTTAGTGAGGTATTGTGTCCTGTTACGGCAGTCATGCACTCAGGTCAGTGAGAGATCTTATGTTTAAAGTCCCTTATGTTGGATGTTCTTTAAAGAACCAGTTGTATTGCCCCTTGTGTCATACTGTGAAGGCATTTTGGAATGCCTTTGAGTGAGAGAGAACCTGTGCCAGTTGAATGCTGTAAACTCTGTCCTTAGAACCCTCTGGTGTACATCATGCCAACGCAAAGCCCCGTGACAGCAGAACGCCACCTCTCCTTGGGATAGCCCGGGCACATGGGGTTTTTGTTCCCCCGAGTCTGTGCAGTACCACTAACGTCTATGTGCTGACTCTTGCTGCAGTCTGCTTTCCAACAGTACTTGAAAATGTAATTTGTAACCTTTGAGTAATGAGAATAATCATTTGCTTCTATTTTTACTATGAACTGAAAGACCTTATCCCATCTTAACAGGATCCTGGCAAGCCCTACTGCCCTTTTGACATCTCTGATTCCCTCCCTTGTCTTGCTGCTGCTTCTTCTTGCGTCCAGATGTTACTGACTTTCTCTCCACACTGTGAAGCCCTCTCTTCCACTGATGTTGGAATCAGACCTTTCTTATAACCTGTGCTTACTTGGATAATCCATTCTGTCTCTTGGTTTTCTTCTGTGTCATCTCTTGCTTAACTTGTTCCATGTCTTCCCTTCCTTTGCTTTTTCATGGCGTAAGCATGCTTTTTTCCTTCCTTTTTAGTGCCTACCTGTCCTTGACCTGAGCTCTTCCCCAGCTGTGCCCATTACTCTATTTGATATCTGAAGTCTGTTATTGCTTTCTTTAGAGTATGTCCCATTGCATTTTAATACCAGAATCTTCCCTGGTCCTGTTGCTATTCTTTGCACTCTACAGAACAGTCTTTTAGTAATCTTTGAATAAACTCTTCTAAATGAGAGATAAGAAACATCTCTTGTTCATGTGACTGTCTATCACTTCCAACACTAGCTCACCCTCTGACTGTGATTCCTTTTTCTCCTAGCTGTTCTCAGCTTCCTCTGTTGATTTGATTCTTTTGAGGAATTAAGGCTGTGTTGTAGCTAGAGTTGAGGCATGTATGAGAAAATGGAACTTTAAACTGCATACTCTTTGGTACTAAGTTGCATCTAGTACTGCCTCAATACCTGTTTGTCCAAATTGCACTTTCATCTTGCCTTTCAGAGATCTGTTCCAGTGCGTTTAGCCATGAATTCAATTTCAGTGGGAATCAAACAGCTGCTTAATCTTTCCTGTCAAATTCTTCCTCCCATTGCTTTTGATGGCTGAAGAAAACATCACTTCCTGCTACTCATATCATTTTTAGCATTGCTTCAACAGGAATGTGTTTCTAAGTTATTTGTCTTCTTGCAATCTTTGTGTTTTTCATATTCTTTTTCAGATAGACAGCTCTTTTCCAGCTCTGTATCACCTAGAAGTCTGGACTGGGATAATCTAATTTTGCATTTTAATTTACTGAAATATCACTCTCCTGTACTTGAGAAAGAAGATATTTTATTATATCCATTAGACCTCATGCAAAAATAATTTTCCTAGTTTTTTTTTTTTTTGACCAACATTCTTAACATCAATTTCTTGTGTCCTTCCTTTTCTAAACTCTTTGTTTTCACTGTGAAGATTTTTCCAGTCTTCAGTAACCTACTGGTTCTTTTTTTTAAGTTTTGTTCAAAGTTGTTCTCATTCTGAGCTGTGTCCAGCACACAACAAATGTGTTCATAAATCTGTGAAACCAGCAAAGAAGTGCTAAAACAAGACACATCTCGTTATCTTCCCCAAAGTTCTGTCTTTACAAATTATCTTTGCTATAATGCTTGCAAGAAGTTCACAATGATAGTATGTTATGTTTAGTGTTCACCAGCTCTTGTGTAGTCTGATGTGGGCTTGCATGTCTGTGGTGTGTAAACACTCCAGCTTTCTTGTTTAACATCTGTGGTCTGTATCTGTCCAGTGTTTAATATCATAGGGTCCTGTGATCCCTCATCTGCATTCCTGAATCCTCTGGTGATATAAAAAACTTTTACCAGAGCAAATCCCTGAATTTGTAAGTGTTATCTAATACAATTAACTAGGTTTAATTTTTTTGAAATGGTTGTGTTCTCTGCTATTCCTGCAGCGATTGGTGTGCTATAATTGCGTAATAGAATTGTACACGTTGCAATTACATACTTGATGGTAATCAAGAACTAGTCTTGTTCAGACTAGATAACTGTGTAGATAACTGTATTTAATGAAAGGTTGTAGAGCATCCCCATGTGGTTCTGTCTTAGTTCAGTGACTTGCTGGGTTTGGTGCTGCTCTGTGGTGGTTCTCAGAGTGTGGGGTCTGGCGGATGTTTTTGAGCGGCTTCTCACACAACTGCAGAGACTCCTGAGGTTGAGTGTGCCTGGGCTATTTGAGGCAAATTTACAAGATCAGGACTCAATTAGCTTCTGTAGGTATTTTGAGAGACTTGGGTGGCAGTCTTTGCAATGGTTTCTAGAGATGACTCTAAGAGCTGTCTGGTTTGGGTTCGAGAAGACCTGATAGCTCTATTGGAAACAAGAAAGGTTTTGAAACGCTGTGTACAAGTCCTGAGTAGAAATTGTGTAGCAGTCTGTAGCTGGATATATGGCAACTAAAATACTCAGCATTTATCTCATTGAATATTGGCTTTTAACACATGAAAGAAACCTAGGGATGAAGGAAAGCTAGTACTACCAGTGCATTAATGTGCTGCATTAAGAGATGACTCCTGCTGCAGTTTCTGCACTGAAGGGAATCATCCAAATGTTTTGGTTTGTGTTTTGAAGTTAGTATTGACCGTTGGTAACTGTAAGAGCTTCTTGGCCTATGAAACTGTTTCTCTCCACAAGCAATTCCAGAGAACCTCTTAGGAAAACAAATCTGGATCAAACCAAGGACAGAACTGGCACTTTTGATGGTGTTAAGCTGAGCTGGGTTATTACTTTGAGAGAATGTGCTGTGAAAGAGTTAAAGATTGATCTTTGCAATAGTATACCTACATTTCTTTAGTGCTGAGTGACTAGTAGTCAAAGAAATCACCCCCCCCCTTTTATTTAAAAACAAACAAAAATAAACCACCCCAAAAACTCAAAGTCTTGCATCACATTTCTTCTGTTTAAGGCAGTAAACTAGTTTGTGAGGATACTGTTGCTAAACTCTTCCTTCACTGAAAGGGATCTGTGCCTGATATGAAGTATTATTTATGCTTCATTATCCTGTTGGATAGATAATGTAGCCCGGCTGCCAGAGTGTGCACACTGGGCTTTTCTATTGCATCAGTTTGTCTCACTTTAGACTCTAAGGTAGGTTTTAAATTGCTTTAAATTTTGTTTATGATGGAAACTGTCAGTAGATGGCAGCAGCAATCTCCTCAGATAATAGTTTTAGGTTACCAGCCAAATGAACATCTTACAGTAATGTTAACTAATCCTGAGGAAAAGCACTTTACTGAAGTAATTCATTGCGGGCAAAACTCACTTTTGTTCTTGGCCTAAAGCAGGATTTTGAAGCCAGGGGCTGCTGATTAACCCCAGTTTAGATTTTTATGAGCTGGCTGATGAGCAAAGAAGGGAAGCCAGAGGAGTCTATGTACAGCTAGAGACATCTTGCAGCTACAAAGTGATTGATGGCAGCCAGCCCAAGGAACTCGTGTGTGGAGTCCAGTGGACCATTAAAGATCTGTGGGCTAGGCTTCTTTCCCCACCATATACTCCTTAGTGAAGGTGGTGTTTAGCAGAAGGGGGAGGTGGGCTGTGTGTATATATACATGCATCAGGGCGCTGCTCCTTAAATTGCTTTAGTGATTCTAACTAGCTCTAGTGCTGCTGCCGTGGTGGCTCTCAGGTCGGAGAGCAGTCTGACCTCACGGGACAGAGGGTCTGGCCTGCCGTACCCTCTGCCCCTTCAGGAAGAGAGGCATAAAGGGTTGTTCTGTCCACATCCTGCGCTGAGTGGAGTTGACTTAGGATGCGCTTTGTGGCTGCTGGAAGGTGCCTCAGGGAGGGACTGTTTGACTCCCCTTAAGGGCCCAGCTGTAACCCTGTCGTCATGGCCGGGCTGCTGTAGGGGTGAAGGGTGACTTCTTTGTGTCATCTTGACTCCAGCATGGGGATATCAAGAGAGAGGACATCAGCCAGGTAGCAGCGAAGGCCAGCCAAGCTTCCTTGTTGTTCCAAGAAGAAAAGCCCTGGGTTTTTTACCTACCTCTCACTTTGAGACGAGATTTTCATTTTCCACTGAGGAAGTTGAATATCTCTGACTTAAAAGAAAGGCTGTAGTGCTATCCTACCTTCACGTTTGGTTTTTCAGCAGCTACTGACTGTTAAGGGCAAAATAGTGCCTTCTCCTTCAGTATCTTTACTGAGCACTATTTACTATTCCCATTCTTTTTCTGACCAACCCTGAGAACTGAGCTGAATTCCCCACAGTGCCACCAGAACTTATTTGCTGAGTGATGAGAGCAAATTTTGTCTAATGTTATAAAAGTAGTCATATTTTGCCAAATGTGCACAATTTGCACTTATCAGCACTGAATTTCATTTAATATTTGGTTGCTTTTTTGGGGGAGATACTCAGAGCCCATAGGTTTGCCTTTGGTTATCACCTTGCTATACACATCGTTGTACCTGGGCATCTGTTAATGGAAGGTATTTGCCCTTTATGCCTTAGCAGCGTAATTTTTCCAAGCAATTGACCAAGGACCTTGTAAATGTTTTTTAAAAGAAAGTTAATGTATGCCACACCAGTGCTTCTGATTATTCTAACAATTTTGTGACCTGCGACTTCTACAAAACCTGTTAACTCTTTACCTTTCTATTATTTTATTTTTATAACTTTCTCTTATTTTATTCTGTATTATAATTTCTACCAATTCGTCCAGTACAGTGGAGTTCTTCATTAGAAAGATTGGAAACCTGCTATTATGTACCTGCTTGTAGAAGATTAGTAATACTAGCCACAGATCAGGATTGGCCAGGATATCAACCTAAGCTTTTACCTTTCTTAAATACTTGTTTTGAAAACTGAAAATGTTACTGAAATTAATCAAACACTTGCACTTGATGATATTTAGAGCTCTTTTCTAGCTATCTAATAGAAATTCAGAAGTGAAAGGTGGGGAAAATTATCTGCAGATGAAGTCGTGCATGTTCTGTTTTCCTTTCTACAAAGAAGGAAGCAATGGCCAATCTTCTACATTAAAAGAATTGCTATTTGGGAGAGTTTGGTTATGTGGTCTTGTGGGTGGGTTTTTTTTCTATTTTTTTTTTTTTAGCCAGGTTTTTTATTGAGTGGTGCATCATGATGGAGTTTTTTGTGATATGTTTGTTTTGTGGGGTTTTTGGTGTTTGCTTTTTGTGTGTGTGTGGTAAGTTTGATTTTGGGTTTTTTTTGTTGTTTTGTTTTTGTTTTTTTTTTTTAAATAATCACATACATCTGGCTTTTAGGCCAGTTCTTAGACTTTGGCTCATCTTAGCTATTTGAAATATCTCCGTGATATTGAATGTATCTGTAGACTTTTACCACTGACCTTTTCTTTAGAACAATATTTAAAAAGAGTAGAAAAAATGTGGAACACAAAATCTCCTGAAACAAAAATGGATATCTATGTACTGTTTCAGAAGGGTGTAAAAGCCTTCCTAATATAAAAATATTCTGAAGTACTCCTGTGAGAGAAGATATGCTTCAGCATTACCCATGATGTCTCCTTTTCCTCACAGCCTAACACATGAGTGCCAATGGATCAGCTCTTTAGAGGATCGCAATTAATTCTATTTCTGTTAAATGCATTGCTGATCCCAGTGCAGCGTGGGATCTGAGTGACAAACTCCTGTGTCCTACCCACCTCAGGTGGTTTGATTTCATTGGATTAGGGATCATGGGATGCAGCAGGACTGCTTTTTTCAGCACATTTACAAGAGTTCATGGAGAACCTGTAACTGTTTCTGCCATCTCCTTTTTTGCAGGATGATGTAGGTTTGTTGATGTGCCGCAGTTGAAGTTGAAGGAGAAAAACTCTTTAATTTCAAATGCCAGGAACATCGCCCTTTCAAAATTAGTGGGTGGAACTGCTTTTAGCTGACACAGTCTTTGGTTTTTATGAATATCTCCTAGATAGGTAGAAAGCTTAAATAAACTTAAAGTGTAATGGGACATTTTGAGGATTAATGTCAGTGTAGTTCAAGGTAGTAATGGGATTCAGTGAGGACAACCTGTTTGGCATTTTAGAGACATAAATAGAGTGCATCATCAGTTTTTACTGATGAGTTTTGTGTTTGAGGAGGAAGACTTTCTCATCGATAGTCTGGTGAGTAATCAGTGTTTCTTGCTCTGGGTTTTATCAAAGCTTTGATAGCTTCCACTTTGTTGAACATGATTTTAATACCATGTATGGCCTTCTTGAGCAATGCCAATTAATAAGTTTATTAATCCTTTGGGAAACACACAGCGATAAGGAAATGTAACTCTTTTTCCTTTTTTAAAAGGTGAAAATACCTGAAGAGATAATAAATTGGGGAGGAAGAAGTATTAAGGTGCTATTGTTTTTTCTGGGTGTGTCCTTCCTCACTTTATATGTACTGACCCAGTTTCTTCTATTTAGGAAATTTTACATAGCTTTTAAGGAGTTAACTATTAACATCTGGAATGCTAGATACATGGCAGCTGCAAGAAGCCTAATTATTGTTTAGAATACTTCTACATTCCTCTGCATTTCTCCTTAATGAGCATGGCAACTCTTGTCAGGTGTGTGGGAAGTACTTGAGTACTCCATGAGTTTCGTGGTTTTGTTCTACCAGTCATTCTTTTCCAATCCGTGGTGTAGGCATTGACCCTGCAGCCCTCACCGAACACTTTAAAGACTCATCTTGCATTTTAAAAATGGTTCTAACACAGTAGTGCTTGCGGTGTTTTGTCCTGGAATCTTTCTGCAGTCACCAGTGATCACGGTATGACTGTGTTGAAGGGGATGTGGGATTTAGGCTTTTCATGGTCCTGGTTAGAGCAAGTTGTGCTGCACTTATTTCAGTTTCAGTTAACTTGCATGTGGGGAAAAAATTCACCTTTATTCTCTAAGTTGTAAAATTAATGTTTTGAAATAATTTCATGGTTGAGAGCTGTGCTGGGAAACTAGGACACAGAATTCTGGTGGCATAAAAATAATTGACACTTAAACAGTCACTGTTAAGACTTAGGTGTTTAGCCTGTTTAAAAATATGTGAATTGAAGGGAGGAGAGTATGTTTTCATATACACTACCACTAATATTTTTAAAGAATTACTTGAAATGCTCAGTCATCTAGACTGGGGAATATTGCGTCTGGGAAGTGGTAGGATAAGAGAAAAGGCCTCAAGCTGTGCTAGGGGAGGTTTAGATGGGATATTGGGGAAAATTTCAGTGAAAGGGTTGTGTGGCATTGGAATAGGCTGCCCAGACAAGTGGGGGAGTGATGTTCCCTGGGTCTATTTAGATGATGTGCAGATGTGGTGCTTAGGGACAGGTTTTGGTGGTGGGCTGGGTGGAGACATTGTCATCATGTTCCAGTAACATGGCTGCAAAGGAGATGAAGACTCCCTTTTTACAAGAAATCACATGCAAGAGAGCTAATGGGTACAAGTTACTCCTGGGGAGATATCTATTAGGAACAAGAAGAAATTTTTTTACAATGAGATCAGATAGTTGGAATAATTGTCCCAAAGAGGGTGGATTCCCCAACTTTGGACACTTTAAAAATTCAACTGGACGTGTTACTGAGCCATCTAGTTTAGATCACACTTTTGCCAAGAGAGATTGGACTTCATAATCCTTGGGGTCCCTTGCAACCTGGAATTTTATGATTGTAAAAAAGGCACTGCGGGTTCAGAATTTCTCTTCCTTCCCTGTCAGGGAACACGTGAAGACTCAGTGTTCTACCCTGTCTATTCAGACATGAGTTATAATGTCTGTTTCTTGAAGACAGGCACAAAAGCTTTGTATTTCACCTGAACAAATTTTCCTTGTTCTGATTATAAAGGTAGTTACCAATCTGTTTGCTTGCTTTGAATTATTATACACATTGATCTTAGATTAAACTTCAGAAAGATTGCATATAATAACTCCAAAAGAAGTGTAGATGTGCCACCCTGTTCCACTGGTATATTGTATTTCTCTCTGTATTGACAGTTTTCATCTGACTACTTTTTCATTACAAGGGGTCACATGCTGGTCTTTTAAGTAGACTCATCTCTAAAATGTTCTGAATGTCTCTGTTGGGAACAACAGGTCTTTTTGCCGTGTGAAGTAATAGGTCATGTTCCCTTTTGACTGCCCCTGATAAAATTGCAAGCAAAAAAGTAGGATGACCTTTCATATCTTATTTAAGAATGTGTCCTTTTTTATTTAGTGATAACTTTTTTTTGGTGTTTAGCCAGGTTGAATGAACTCTTAAGTGGACTGAAACCAGGATCAACAGTATCACGGACAGGAATGTATTATTGTCCCTTTAAATTTTATTTACTTTATTCATGGAGAGTCTGATTTCTGATGTCTATGCTCCCCAGGACCTAGATCAGTGGCAGATGCGGATAATTTTTGTCTAATCTGTGAACTGTCTATGATTTTAGCCTCTGTATCACTATTTTCACATTTGAAAAATTAATTCAGGCTTAATTCATTTTGTAGGGAAATGTTTTCAGTTTCTTTCTGCTGGCTGCTGGAAATAAGTTGGATAAATGTCTGACCTGATAATGATTTTGTCATCTTCCAAAACTTGAAAGGAACTGAAAATATTCTTCCAAGATGCTTCTTTAGCTGCCACATAAATAACAGGGATTCCAAATCTTTTTTTGCATATGTGTAAGATAATTTGAATGTTTTCAGCCTCATTCTATAGTATTTTACATGTACCTTTTTGTTGAATGAAGGAATGTTCTTCTAATTCTTTTTCAAAAGAGAACTTGAGTACATAATTTATATAAAGTAGATAAATTGAGGAACTATAATTTTTACTTGATTTCTTAATTGCATACTCAGTTATTTTTTTTATTATATGCCTTATCCTCCACCTTCCTTTTAGAAGGTGATTATTTTTGAGTGTAAAGCTCAAAACTGAAGGAGTCTTTATAAGGATCATTTCAATGCTCAGCTTCATTCCTAAGCCAAATATTTGTAGTTGCACATTTTAAAACATTGTTCCCTTCTCACTGTGAGGAAACATAATCTGAAAGCAAGGTCTTGCTTCTTATGGAGAAAGCAGAATTATTTGTATGTAAACATTACAGGAAAAAAACTGATCAACAGAAATGGGCTTATATATGCTAGAAATTCTGATTAAGGAGATAGGAACTGTGTTTCCATGATCTTCATCTCTCTCTAGTTATCATGAACGAGGATTTTCTGTGTGACCCTGCTCTGACAGATTTATTACTTCATGTGCTTCTTTTTCCCTGCCTCAAGGAAGAGGTCACTAAAGACAAGGAAGTTTTGCACTGAATTCTGCATTTCACCACTTTGATGTTGCTATTCCTTTGTCTGTCTTTCTTCTCGTCAGAAAGGAGTTCTCATCCCTGAAAGAACATAAGTTGTTTGTTGTTTGTTTGTTTGTTTTTCCCCTGATGCTAGACTCTGCCTAAATTGTGACTTTTGCCTTCTAGGGCAGTCCTGCAGATATACAGTGAAACCTGGCACCAAGGTCAAAATACCTTTAAGGTGGAATGACGCTGAAAGCCGCTTAAGATCTCTAAATTTGACTTTACCCACCTCTTTCCATTTTTATGGGAAAACTAAAATATCATTGTCCACTCTTAAAATACACTAAGCCTTTTCCCATTCAAAGTTAGCAACCTATACTGTGTTAAAGTCAGAAGTGACTTTTAGAGTTGTGCAGCTTAAAAAACAAAAGGCCTGGTATTGAGTCTTGTATGTGATTTTTGTTTATTGCTTAAAGTTGTCCCCAAGGGGAATTTCTATATATTTATTGCTTTTCAGAGAAGCAGGGGATTTTTTTTGTTTTGGTTTTTTGTTTGTTTGTTTTTCCAGTGAAATATGAAACTCTGTGAAATATCCCCTCACCGAGGTATTGTTCTTAAATGTCACTGGCTCCTTCTCCTTCCTTTCCAATCTTGCAGGAGTTCCAAAGCTGTAAATACTCAAATGTTCTACTTTTACAGGAATATATATTTTCTGATTCAAAGTGAATAGAAAAGTGTTGAAGGAAGCCAGCTCTTGCCTATTAAGTAATATTGTTGTGACTTGCAAAATGGAGGAATGGAATAAGTGAAACTGCCGCTTTCATTTTGATGTATTGCTGGCTGTTATGCCTTTCAGAATTACAAAAGACATACTTAAGTATGAGTTGGAGAAAAATGTCAAGGGAAAAAAATGTTACTTTTTGGCAGTGGTTTAAAATAAATTAAACTTTAGAAATGTTCAGAGTCAGGTGTTCCAATTTTGATTCATTCCCTTGCATTAATATATCCCCAGTATTTTTTGTCGTAAATGACCTTTTCCATTTCAAATTAAAAAGAAAAAGACTGAAATTAGAGGCAAGGCTTTTTTTTTTTCCCACTCTGAAATAGGAAGATCTTCAAGTTCAGTAAGTCAATAAACATTTACAAATGGGGGAAGGAGTAGAATTTTAGAGTGAGATATTCCATAAAATTGAAGTAAATGCAGTACTTTCAACTAGCTGGTAACAGACTTTAAAAAATGGATACAATTTTACTTTTCTTGGAAGATCAGGTGTGCACCTAAGTGGTGTTTGTAGTGTGTTTTGGGGGTTTTGGGGTGGATTTTTTGTTTTGTTTATTTTCTGTTTTGGGCAGCTCTTTCTCCCTCTTTCTTGGAATGTGAGATCTGAAGGCCTGGATAGTGCTGCACTTACGCCAGACCACCTTTGAAGACCCCTGGAAACCTGGGATTCTAGCTGTAACTTGCCAGACCACCTTAATGAGGTGTTTTGAGTCCTTCAGATCAGCAGGTTGTAAGAAAGCCTTAATCCTGATTAGCTCTGCTGATGCGTAGCACGCTTGTACTTCTAGGAGGAGATTAAGGTGATCTGCTTCCTAACAGTTTCCAACCTCCTCAACACAGCAGTGTAAAAGGTGAGCAGCACGATGGCCCCTTCGCTGGGCGTTTGCGTGCACCACTGCAAACATTCATCAGAGATTTTAAGAAAGGTCAAGACTTCTGTCAACTGCTCTCCCAACAGTTGTACATGATTTGCCATCGTGGTGAGATCTTCTGTGTCTGATTCCTCCATTAATTAAAAATGAAGAAGAGAAGAAAAAGGTCTCAGTGAGAAGTCTTTAAATGGGATATCACTTGTCAAGCGCTAGCTAGCCATGTAGATGCCTCAGGAAACTTCCTTAAATTTCTTCAGGTTCTCAGTGAAGGAAGACAATGACTTGTCCCTTGAACTGAATAATCAATTTAAGATTTTGTTACTCTCTTGGTCAGGGTGCTTCTAAAAGCTGGCTCAGAATAATACTTAGAAACTTTTCCGTCATTGGTAAAAACCTTATGTGCTGAGACTTGGAGAAGTGAGATTCAAAAGTCCTTAGCTGTAAAGAAAATAATTTTTTTTTTTGTATTAACTGAGTATGGCTTCATTCAAAAAGTGTCATTTGTACTTCACATAAGACTTAAGAAAAAAAAATGCAATATTTATTTCTTCTTTAAGGAATGAGTATGTTCTTTGAATTCCATAATACTGAGTGTTTTGGTAGGCAAAATGATCTATTAATTTTAATTCAAAATTATTATAGATTAAGCAAATTTAGTATTTTCCAAGTTTAGTTCAGTTTAACTTTGCATTAAGCAAAAGTTTATATTTAAGCAAAGCTCTCCAAAGGCGTAATTTAGGCAACTTTATCTTGCAATCAGTGTCAATATGCCTTTTACCTTTGAAAATTTTAAGAGGAATGGTGTATGTGAGTGTCATTCTCTCAAATTATAGAGCTGAATGATTACTAAGTTCAGCAAATGTAGTTCGTGGACTTTACTATGAGCTTTATTTGGAATAGTGCATGATGCCAAAAATAACATTCCTTCCTCTTGATACCAATTACTATATCACATGGCTGTCTTGTCTTTTCTGTCCTTGTTTGTGACATGAGATTTTGTGGTTGAGATGTACAGTTACATCTGCTTGTAGTTTTAAGATGAAAGTTTTGTAGTACAGCTCACCTTGCTTTATTAGTTAAAATTTTATGCCAAAGTATTTCTGTTTATATTTATTTAGTAACTTCATGTCAGCCATATATAAGTTTACAGTTTGTAATTTCATATTTGTCTACCAGTAATGTAGATTAGAATAACTGAGAGGCAGATAAGGTATAAGGCTCCACAAACTATTCCCAGATGTGATTCATTTTGAATTGATTGTGGACTTAATGTTTTTGGGGTTATGCCCTTAGTATATAACAAATTTGAGTTAACTCAAATTTAAACTCAACATTGCCATGCGTTACATGGATGTTGTAGATGAGTGAGGTGTCCACATATGGCTAATTATGTTAAATATTCTCTTCAGTGGAAAAAATTCCAAAGAGTACAAAACATGTTAAAATTAGAGAATGAACTAAGTGGATGAAAGGCAGTTTTTCACGTAATTAAAACACTTGTTCTCAAATGTCATAAAGCTGATAATATGGTGGAATTGAGGTTATTTCTTCAAGGATAAGACTAAATGCTAAAGTAGTGGAAAATGGAAAACTATGTGTGAACTGTATCTAAGGAGATGAAAAAGATATACTGAACAGAGATAAATTTCAGTGTGCTTTATTACATCAAGTGTATTGAGGATAAATGAGAAAGATGGCTAAACAAAATAAGCCAAGGAGAACATGAATACTGAAATTATTAAAAGGACAGGGTTTTGTGTCAAGCTAGGAATCTAGTATCTTTGGCTGGATAGATTAGGAACACCTTAGAGGATCATTTGTAGATTTTCAGGACATGTTTTTAGGCTTATTAGTGATGTATTTTTTTGTGCTCTTTGTGGTATTTTTTTTTTGTTGGGTTTTTTTTTGTTTGTGTTGTTTGTTTGAGGTGAAAGCATATTATAAAGTATGAGAAATCCTACTTTATGATTTTACTAGCTTGAAAAAAAGATATTTCATTGCAATGCCACGGTAGAATAACATCCGTTGGGAGAAGAAACAAGTGTGAAATAGAACAGAGTTACCTTAAAAGTGCCTAATTATGATAGTTACAACAATACTGACGTAAGCATTATTTCAGATACTTGTTTCTGCACAGATAGTGGTTGTGGATTAATTAAGGATTACTACAGTATTGGAATGTGATACTCTTCTTTAGTAGGTGGTGTTTTGCCCTTTACAGACCCCAGGAAGGCAGCAAGTTTACTGAGCTGTTTAAGGCCTTGAAGTCATTTCGTTCTACTCATTCTTGCTGATTACTAATAGACTCATTTTTTACTGTGTGTACTTCTGCTTCGCTGCTGCAACTGGTTGAAAGAGAATAGGTTTGTTTTTCAGGAACTGAAGGCTGGTATGCATCCCTCTTCCATGCTTTTCATAGGATGCTACAAAGACAGTATCTGGCACAGCAGCAGCAGTTGATGAAAGTGCTCCTTCAGCAGCTGAGATTCCCAAATGGGAGATGAATATACTTATAAATCATGCTCTAACAGCATTCATGACTACTGAATACTTAGGAAATCCTTTGTTTTGCTGGCAGGAACAAGAACAGAATAGTTTTCATTATGTAAAACATAGGGCAAGAGGACCAGTAAAGGTCAGTGAAGAAAGGTGCCTAGAGAAAACAACACCTTGAAAGGTGATGAATATAAAAGAAAATATCTGAATACTTTTTATGGTTTCTTTGCTTGCTGAAGTTGGAATGGGAATATATGTGCACTTGTCTCAAAGGGTGCTTCTTAAAATTGTACTGCTAGTGCTTTACTTTCCATGGTTCTTTTCCATCACTGGTAGCAGGACACCTGCTGTCTCTGGTAATAGCATGGCCTCCTGCATACTGACTAAACTGAGTAAAAGTGAGTGACCTTTTGTACTTAAGAAACTGCAGAAATTGCAGTGGAGTTGGGTCTGATTTGGTGAAAGGGTCATTTTCTCTGCACCAGTTTGATCCTGCTGTCCAGAATCTGATATTCAGAGCTTTGGATAGTGAATGCTCTAATTATTTCTTCATTGTAGCATTCATTTAGGTATCTCTTAAAACAATTAAAATTGGAATTATGGCAGGTACTGTATATTGTTGTGTCTCATTTTCTTCCTGATTTTTGTAAGTGGGAGCTGGAAATGCAGTTTGCCATGTGTGGACTTGCTTTCATTTAATGGCCTTAGAGGAAGACGTGCTTATGAAGAGTCACAGTTCCAGACCCCTGTGTCCAAGACACCTGAAGAGCTCCAAAGGGAATGTGCATTCTATGTGAAAAGCGCTTGGCAGTATATGCAGTGTTGGACTGATAATCCTTTTTATCAGATGCCAGGTTTGTGTGTTTCCTGAACACTTCAAATTGTATTTTTATACCCCTGTATATAAGTTATTTAGCCTTTTCCTTGGGCTTCATTTGTGTCAAATTTTTGCAGGGATAATATCTGTTTCAGCTGTTCTATTAACTAGTTGCCCCATCTGGGATCAGAGTAGTTTAGTTTAGTCAGGTCTGTTTACTTCTTCCAGTTTCATTCTTTTAATCTCTGATGGCTTTCTTTCCCTGTTTCTTGAGAGAGAGGTAATTCTTTCTTCCAGTTTTGTCTGAAAACCCCAATTCATGTGTCTCCCAGTTTTATTTTCCCCAATATCTCCTTTTGTCTTTGCATTTTGCTGTTTTTCCATTTTCATCCCAATACCTTTTCTGCATTAGCTGTATTAATTTCTCAGTTTATAGTGGAGTATTTTCTTGTTGTTCATATGATCCATGTTTTAGAGTCTACCTAATTTGAATGTTACTAGGCATATCAATATTATGTTGCAATTTTTAAAAAGCCATTAAACCCGACATATTTTGTGACTCTTACTGCTGTATGTTATAATTAACTCCAACTATTCATCAAGAGAGAGAGACTAGTAACAAATATAATGAACTAATTCCTTGCCACATTATTAAAGTAAGTTATTATTTACTTTATGTGGGAAATATTTTATGTATGTTAGGATGTTGTAAGGATGGAAAATATTAAAATGGCTCAGTTAACAAACTGTGATTGCTTTTTCCACCTACTGAAGAGTCTGATTGTTTAAGAGATTAAATGACTATAACACCCACTCGTTCACCATGCAATAAGAAATACTGTTCCTCCTAAATCAAATTTTAACAATCTGCTCCTAATCTAACATTCATTTAACCTTTGGAGCCTAATGATTTTTCAGTAAACCAGCTAAATCAGTAGCTTATCTTACAATGTCAGCCAATTTACACCTTTAAGTAGAACACTTCTTAACATTTGAAATTGAAGGTATTATGGGCTACAGCTGCAAAACTACTGTAGTTTTTCTTGCTCCTTATAGAATTTGTTGCATATAATTGTGTGCTTGACAGTGACCTTGCTGCTAGAAGTTGTATGACTTATGTTGAGTTATTGACAGCGAGCTCTTGAGTTTTCTTCAGTTTAAATACAGGGCATGGAATTCTTACTAAGAACTGTAAAGCTGATGTACCTCATATTGAGCAGACTCCTGAATTTAATTTTCAATAAAGAAAAGCTGTTGCTCAAAAATTTAAAGCTATTACTATTTCAAAACACTGCAGCATTGTGTTAAAATTCTGCCCATATTAGCCACAAATTTCAAGGTGCTGAAATTTTCTGCAGTATAAATGCAATTACATTCTGCTTCTCCTCTATTGTGCTAATTTGCTTTTCTTCCGTAAAGGCTGGGTGAGAATCACCTAAGAGGGCCATAATTATGCTTTGTTCATGACCAGAAAGCAAGTCCTGCAGAGAGTGAGTGTGGGGTTTTTTTCCAGTTTTCCTTTTTTTTGTTTTTTTTTTTTCCCCTGTGACTCCCCAAATTAAAAATTTAAAGATGTATGTAGTCATAGGTTTATCCATCTTATTAATTTAGTTCCACAATTTAAAATTTCATGAATGTTATCCAAAAGGTGTTTTTGCACTAAGATGAATCCAAGTAGGCTGTGCAGGGGGAGAATCGTTAGGCTTTTGCTAGCTGGGAGAAAGGCAAATATTTGCTTTGAGGTCACCTGTTGCGTTGGATCGCGTTCCCTGAGATTTCCCTGTGGTGTGGCAGGGTTGAAGGTGTGCTGGGCAGATGGGAGGCCTCTGCACCAGCTCTCCTGCACATCTTTGGAGGACCTGACCTTGCCCTTGCTCTGGAGCCTGGGGCTGTTTACCTCTAGTAGGAAGCCTATGGAGCAGCGATCTCTTGATTGCTCATGTGACCCCTCACGTGAAGGGTCTGTGCTGACCTGTTTGTCAAAGATTACACAGAGGCAAAATTGTCCTCCTGTCTGGGGCTTGTGCCTCTCGTGTTCATTGCCTTGATCAGTTCTCTTTCAGTACTCTTTGGAAAAAAAATGCAGGAAACACATTTTTGTTTTCAGCTGTTAGAAATGTCATGATACAAATCAGCTGTCATGTAACTAAATACCTGACAAAATAATAAATTGGTTACGAACCCCCTCCAACTGCTCACAAAAACCTGAATCAGAGTAATAAATTGCTCTGTTTTGGGAAATGACAGATAGTATATAGCCATGGGTGGCTAGGAAGCTAACAAGCTGAAGTTTCTGTAGATGGAGATATATGTTGCAGAAGACACTCCAGGAAAAACAAAACTATTTCCGCTCAACAATTCTCATGAAGAATTTTGTACATATTTCATGAATGAAGAAATGCAGCTGCATGTCCATTACCCACCTTCCCCTTCTGTTTGTGGGTGGGTTGTCTTGTTCTCGTTTTTTAAAAGCTCCTTTCTGCATTTCGTCTTTGAACCATCTAGGGCAGAAGCATTGGCAATAGTTCTTGGCAATGCAGAAAATTTGGCAGCTGCTCTCAGGAATCATTTTGTAGCTTTAGGTCTCTTCAACTGTACTTAGTTTTGGTATCTAATTTGATGAATTTTGATTTGGTAATCTCTGTGGGAGGCCAAATTAATACTCTAATCTTACCTTGAATAAGTTGGTATATGTAACTTCGTTACTCATAAATAAACCACTCTTTAATTATTAGTATGGAGTTTATGATGTGAAAGAATATAAATATGGGAGGAAAAACCAATAAATGAAACATGCTGTTATTGGACAGAGGAAAAGAAAAATATTTAAATGAAGAAAAAAAAAACTGGAATGGAAAGCTGCATCTACTGAGTGTTCAATATAGAGAAATAATAGTGAAGATTAAAGCAAAAGGTTGACTCCTGGATTCCCAGCTGTATTTTGTACAGTTGGGTGATTGAACAGCAGGCTTGGTACACCTACACTGATATTGACAGGTGGTGTTTTTCTTGAAGGTCAGCAGTTATAGTGGGTGAAAATTGCATGCTCGTGCAGGTGACACTTTGACTAGTGATAGTAGTTTAAACAAATGGATTTATTTAAATTGCTATGGATTCTAAAAAAAAAATCTACTATCTTTAGCTTTATTAATTTGGGTTTTAGTTTTATTATTTTGTAGGCTTAGGAGTAAAAGGATGATGCCTCTGTCTTCCTTATCCTCTGTATGAAGTTTGAGAAACGCAAGTGCTAGATCCTGCACCTGGGACGGGGCAGCCCTGTCTGTGTGCATGGACTGTGGAATGAGAGGCTGGAGAGCAGCGCTGTGGAAAGGGACCTGCGGGTCCCGCTCTATGGAAAGTTGCCCCGGAGTCAGCAGTGCCCTGGCGCCAGGAGGGGCAGCTGTGTCCTGGGGGCATCAGGCACGGCAGGGCCAGCCGGGGAAGGGAGGGGATTGTCCCGCTCTGCTCTGGGCTGGGGCGGCCTCACCTCGAGTGCTGGGGGCAGTTTTGGGTGCCACAATATAAAAAAGGCATTAGAGAGTGTCCAAAGGAGGAACACGAGGATGGTGAAGGATCGGGAGGGGAAGCCGCAGGAGGAGAGGCTGAGGTCTCTTGGTCTGTTCAGCCTGGAGAAGAGACTGAGGGGAGACCTCAGTGCAGTTACAGCTTCCTTGTGAGGGGAGAGGAGGGGCAGGCACTGATCTCTGCTCTGTGGTGACCAGTGACAGGACCTGAGGGAATGGCCTGAAGCTGAGGGAGGGAGGTTTAGGCTGAATACCAGGGAAAGGTTCATCACCCAGAGGTGGTTTGGCACTGGAACAGGCTCCCCAGGGCAGTGGTCACAGCACCAACCCTGACAGAGTGCAAAATGCATTTGGACAACACCCTTTAGCAATGCTGTGGTTCTTGGTGATATCCTGTGCAAGGCCAGGAGTTGGACTTTGATGATCCTTGTGGGTTCCCTAGCAACTCAGGATATTCTGATTGTTGTTTAAAGTACCATCATCCAAAAGGTTTAAATGCTCAAAAAGTGTCAGGGGACAAAAAGGTGGCTGCATCTTGGCTGGTTTTAAATTAGTTCAGTTTGACTTCAGCCAGTAGATCTGCATTTCTTAATGCCACACAAGGCATAGTGGGCAAAGGCCACTGATATTGTAACTGTAGTGTGTAAAGTCTTCATAGACTGTCAGGAAGTGTATCAACTTTCTCACTCATTTTAGTTCCTCTTCTGTTTACAACTTTGCTGACTCTGAAATTTGTCAGTTGCACGTTTCTAATTTGGGCAGTTGTACATGACAGAAGAAAGAAAATAAATTAATCTGGTGCTGATACGGATGGGAGAAGAGGTTAATTTGTTTCCTTTGAGTGACTTTTGAGCTGATAGTCTGAAAATTTGGTATACAAATGTTTTGTGCAGGACAGAGGTGGGACTGAATAACTTTTATCATAGGTATTATCCTTAGTATTATGAGGAAGTCAAACTAACCTGGCAATTTCTCACAGTCTCTGTTCTGCTGTGTTGTACCTTCTAATTTATAGCCCCAAAGAGTTGCTCTAGAGCCACCCTGTCTTTAGACTGTAGCACTGTTCCCATCTGCTCCATTGCATAGAGCATTGCCCCATCTGCAAAGAAGCAGGATGTAGAGATTGAAAACATGAAAAGTCTCTAGGTATCACATTTTATGCCTTCATTTATTTATATTAAGAAGTGGGAGATGAATATAAGTTTAATCTTCATGGTAACGGGATTTTAGAAAGGTAAAAATTGGTATTTAACATCCTAAAAATCTGAGAAAAGTGATTTGGAAATTCTTCTCAGAACGCAGTAATTTTGTTTGGAGAAATTTCACTTTTAAATTGAAACACTGTTTTTGGACATATACGTCTGTGGCTGAGGTTTGTTCTGCTGGCAAGTTGCCCAGTAAATCTGTGCTCTAAGCAGCACGCTGATGGCGTTAGAGAGAGAGTAATTATCTTTGGTCTAAGTGATTTGAGATTATTTGCCTTAGATCAGCTATTCCATGAGGTTCTGTAAGCATGCAGCAGACTGCTGTCCCATTATCTGCTAAATGGTTGCCTGAAAAAATAAATGTGGCATCTCAATGTGTTGCTTTTTCACGTCAGATATTTGAATTTATGTGCGCGCGTGTGCAAGCACAGGTGCGCGTGTTCCCAGCAGGACAGAGGGCAAGGGAAGCAGAGATAAACACTTGAGAAGGCATCACAAACTGCATGCTCAAACCGCCAGAAGTATTGCTACAGGACAACTATATATGGTGCACACTGCATAGCACTAAGTTCATCTATTCCTCTCTTTAGGCACATGAGGAAATGCCTGAGTTCCCTGTTTCTGGGATCCAGTGTGTAACCTTGAGAGAATGGCTGAAAAGTGCACTAGCTCAGCACGTAGCTCATCCCACGCCTGCCATTCTACAGTTTTGCAAAACATGTTCCAAAAAGCAATTGACTCTTTTTTTTCTTTGTTCCAAGTACATAAATGGCTTAAAATAATCTGTTTAAGGTCAAGAATGTTAACATGTGCTACAAGCTGTGAGCACTTTTGTACCCCAGTATGAATTTTTCAGTTTTGGTTTAAGTGTCCCTGAAGGTGCTGTGCAGTTAAACTACACAGTTAAACTAAACATTGTAGTACTCAAGGCATCGTGGAGTAGGGGATTCTGTGTCCTCATGGGATGTGCTGCTTAGAGTCAGTTCTCTAAAAGATCTTTCCTCTATCTTCAGTCAACTACAAAGGAGAGTTTTTGGTTTGTTTCCCTCTCCCCGCCTTTAAAAATTTTTTTAATGCACTCTGTTTGCCCCATTTCTTAGAGCACCTTCATGACTTACTGACAAAGTTAATTTCTCTAGATTGAATAGTTATCCTGCCTCTTTCTCCTTAGAACTGACAATTAAATGAAAGTCTCATATTTAAGTTGCTACGCTTAACATGAGTAACATATTTAACATGGATGCTTTCCCACGTGAACTCTCTGAAGCATTTATTTGTACAAAATATATAAATACTTTGGGTCTTGTTGAATACCAGAGGTGTTTGTTCAGTTCTTGAATTAATGTGTAGTCCTTATTGTGCTCTGCCTTTTGATGGGTTTTAGCTGTATGACAGCCGTGGTATTTCCCTTGCACTAAGGAAGATCCTTCTGGATATAGAGAAAGTTCTGTTGACTGAAACGCCTCCTCCCTTGTATCAGCCTTTTCTTGTTCAGGTGTATGAGCTGATGCATTGGGGAGCAAAGGAGTGGTTTGTGCCAAGGGTAGGACTTTGCTTGGGAATGTCTCCCACCAATCCTCTGTTTCAGGTAGCAGTGTTCAGCTTTTTGTGGAGTCAAGTAGATCAGATCAAGAAGATGCTACCAGCTCTCTGCTCTACACACCTAATCTGGGGAAAGTAAATTTTGCCTTGTGTTTCACCATGCTTTAATTCCCTAATAATTTCTGTGCTACACTCACCTGATATCAAATCAATTTCTATGAATTCAGGGAAGCCAATGAGTTTCCCTTTAAAATGCACATATGTGATGATAGAATCCTTTGGTTTTTCAGAATCATGTCCTCTTTCCTACAGAACAGGTGAAACAGAAGAGAAGAATGTGCTGAGTGAAGAATCAGCCTGTTTGTGAGGGCTGTGTGAAGGATTGAGGAGACATGGTTAAAGGTTCTGCAAATATGTGTGTGTCTTGTGTACTGTTCACTGGACTGTAAAATAAAAAGTGACTAGGCAAAAATTTCATACTAGTTATGTTGTTTTAGACGCCTGGTAAATTTTACCTTCAGAGTTTGTTCCCCTCCCCATTCCTCTTGGAATTAATCTCTTTTAGAATTAGAATGAGATTCTAAGAATGACCAGATAGAAATGGTAGCAGTTTCCCAGGCACAGATTAGGTATCTCTTCTTGGGGGAATTATTCACTAAAGTTTCAGATAAGAGCAGAATATTAAAAGGGGGATGGTTTACTTTCACTTGTTATGGTCATGCCCTCAATGTGCAAGCAGAACTGTTTGCTTCAGGATACTGTAAAAGGATGCTCACTAATTATATCTGTGGGCTTTGTATGTGAAGAATGGATGGATAAATTTAAAAAAGACATGGAGAGCAGTCCCTGTAGTTACAGATTTAGCTAGCATACCAAAAGATAATGTTTCTTTGTAAAGAGATAATAGAAGTAATATAGCTAGTGTTAGGAGTTGGATCTCCCCATGATTTGGCTGTCTGAATTCATAAGAATATTGCTATGCTAGTAGACCCATACTGTAGTGAAGAAAGATGGTTTCTAATGGCCCTGACAATAGCTGGGAAATCACCTCTGGAAATCTACATATATGGGTCAGGTAATACAATGGCACATAAAAAAGAAGTGCTGATCCCAGGGCCATTTCTTTCAGTTTTAATAATTAACCAGCAAAGCCTGGTGCAGTGAAAATACTTCTGCCCGAATATGTGCCCCAATGTAATAGCAGTCCTTCCTTTGGCTGCCTCCTGTGGCATTTGGCTGAGCTGTGCCCCTCGTCTTCCTTTTGCAGATGAATAAGGTTAATAATTCTAAATGTAATGAAAATGGTCAGTACGCCTAATATGCAATAATTATGAATACTTTTGCTATTATGTACTTGACATTTTTAAGGCCCCCAAAACACCTAAATATCCCTTTCTTCTATTCCACTAATTAAGCCTCTACTAAAGTGAGAGAGTAAATAATTTGAGTAGAATGGAAATTGTATTCTAGCAGAAAAATGCTGCTTTTCAAGCTGACTTGTCCAAGAGTGGCACGAACTGCACTTTTTTTCAAGTTCAGGCCAGGGAGGAATATAGGGTTTTCTCCTTTGTTCTGAGGTAGTGTAAGCTATTGTACTAAGAGTGCAAGCTCTGTAGGCTGGTTTTAGTGTATTTATAATGTTTTCTTGGAGAATCATTATCAAATTCATGTTACTGTTTTATTAACTCTTATTGCTTAGGATAAAGTTGGTCTTGGAACTAGCAAATGGAAACCTAATCAATTTATTTGATCAAAGTAATTAAAGCAAAATTCAGGGTTGTACATCCAAGAGCAACAATTTGAAGAAAAGGTTGATAATATTCTTTTTTCAACACTATAAGAGTTGGTACCTTATGAACAAAGTCTGTCCCTAGAAGAGGGAAGGGTGGGTATGGCTAGAATAAAACCTGCTTCAGGCTAGTAGATTTTAAAATTTAATTTCTTTTTAAATTTTTCTTCTCCTTATGGAAAGGAAATTTAAAAGGTGGTTTTGTTGTGTTCAGCAGCACTGGGTCTTAAGGGGAATCCAAGTGAAACAAATGAATTTTGTCTATTTTTTATAACTTCTGTGAATGTGAAAATACTTTTTCATTGTATGCAGTCCCCAAATAGTGTATTTTGTCTTGTCCTTGGTGGCCTTTCAAAGTGGAGAGCCATTGTAGTAAGTAACCTCTACTACTACCTGAAAGGAGGGTTGTCAGTCCCTTCTCCCAGGTAACAAGAGAGAGGACAAGAGGAGATGGCCTCAAGTTGCACCAGGGGTAGTTTAGGTGGGATGTTAGGAAAAATTTATTCACTGAAATTTTTGTCCAGCATTGGACAGGCTGCCCAGGGCAATTTTTGAGTCACCATCCCTGAAGGGGTTTAAAAGATGTGTAGGTGTGGCACTTGGGGTCGTGGTTTAGGGGTGGACTTGGCAGTGCTGGGTTGGACTTCATGGTCTCAAAGGTCTTTTCCAACCTAAATGATTCTGTGATTTAAGTTTTCTTACCTGGATCAGAGTAGTGTTCTCATCCATCTTGTGAAGAGTTGTGAAGTGCATAGATTTCTCTTTCAGAAATGCAGAATTTCTCGCTGTTCGTTTGTGTGTGCACTTCCATTTTAAAGAAAGAATTCTGTTGTGCTCCTTTCTACTCTGTTAGTGGAGAGTTCAAAAAAATAACTCCAAGAGGAAGGAAGCTTTGATTATTTTTTTGCCTTTAAACATTCTTATATATTAATCTGTCATAGTGTGGCAAGTGGTAATACTGTCCTGTTATCTTTTGATTAGATGTCACTTAACAAACCCATATTTAGTGTCAAGCAAAACAAAAGTAGGAGATTTCTAACTCATCTTGTAGCTGGTCCCTGAGAAATAGTCTGAAATGGTGAGACTTCTCACAAGGCTCAGTTGGAAGAAACTATATTTAATTTAGGTTTTAGTTTTCTGATGTGCATCTGGGTTAGAGACTTGAAACAGTTGTGAGTCTTGAACAGTATCCATACGGCTTAATCCTGAGACCAGGAACCACGGATTTTAGTATGATTTCAAACCCAGTCATGGATTAGATTGTTGTAATAGACTGTGAGGCTTTATTGGTTATTATTTAAAATTCAATTATTTGTTTTTAAATCAGCGTAGCATATTGCAGGTTTCAAATCAGTTGGAATTGCTTACTGAAACTTAGTCTCTGTTTTCAAACTGTTGGCTAAATAACTGCATGGTCGCCTAATGTATCTGGTGTATTGATTTTGGGAATCTGAATGTGACTGCCTGTCCCTGATGCCAGACACTGATGCTTGCTACTTCAGCTTTTCTGTAATGCAGCTTTCTTGAACACTTGAAAATTATGAAATGAAATAACAGAAATGAAAATTAGCATTGCTATACAGAAGAGAACAAATCATAAAGTGCTTGGTAATGTCAATTTTCCTGATTTAAAAAAATCCCCAAAGCTCTTAAAAAACACATACCAGATGACTGAGACTGTTATTAAGGAATGTTTTTGTAGTCTATAGAGTTACATTTATGTTACGATTGTGTTACTCCCTAGATCAAAGTTACAAAATAGATGTCTAGAAAGAAGATTTCACCTGTCTGAGAGCTTTAAAAGACAGGCAGTCATTGCTGTTATGAAATTTAATTCGTTAAATACTAGGAGTATAATACTTCAAGTGAAATTAAAAAATTAAATTATTTAATTGTGGAATAATGCCAAAATTTTTTGTAGCTTTTTTTTTTTTTGTACCATGAATAGTTATAAGGATATTAATGGTTGTTTTTCAGGGTTTTAGCTGCAGTAAATCTGCTATTTCAGGTCTTTGTGTTCTCCTGGGGCTCTCGTTTTGAAGACTGACACCTTCAGAGAGGAGAGTGTTAAAAACTCTGAGCAAGTTTTTTGCTGGCAGAGGTAACTGCTGCTTGGGCCTCTCTGTGTGTCTGTCTGCTCCATTTTGAGCAAATGCCCGGGTTTTAGCCTCTTGGGATTCACAAGTAGGCTGAAATGTAGCTGTTGAGGAAGCTTTAGAATGGAATATGTTTGGGCAGAAAAAGTTTGACTAGCACAATAAATATGCAAATTTTGAATTATGTGACGTACCAGACGTGTTTTTGAATCCTTGCTCTGCCAGCTGTATAGGCATAAATAGTACAACAATTTCATTTGACTTTTCAGAGATGGTGAGATAATGAGAAGTAGAAACTTGGGGAGAAATTGTGGCCGTTGGTTTAGATGAGATCTTCTTCCACTTTCCTCTGTCATCAGGCAATTCTTAAGGTCAGGCTTCACATGAGGTAATCAAGTGTGAGATTAAATCATTAGAAGCAGTGGCAGAGGAGGTGAGATAAATGTCTTTTCTCTCTCTGTGCAACATCAAGTTCACTGTGAAATGGTACACGAGTACCTAGCTGATTCCAAGGAGCTGATCCTGGTCAATAGCCTGTTCATGTGGCAGTAACTCCAGCGTTCTGCCTGTCTGCTCTCAGCGTCCATAGAGATGGGAGCTGAATGATATTGATCAGTGTGAGTATTTGGCATGGTAGCCTTTGAAATGCGGTATGGATAAATACCATTGCATGCTTTGGAAATTGTTTTTCTGAAGCTCTAAATTCTGTTTTTATGCTTCCTCTGCATCACTGGCAACATTCCACATTGAACTAGGGTGTCCTTTGAGCTGTGTTGATGTTAAAATGTTTAAATGAAAAAAAAATCACTTTTTTTAGTATTTATTTTCTTAGGTATTTACAGGAGTTTTCAATTTTGCAAGTAAGTCTTCATTGATGGGTAGTGGTGTTTTTGTTGACCATAACATAAGTAATTAAGGTAAAAAGGCTATAGAAGTCACAATTATGTGGATTAACAATTCCTGTGATGAGGTGATTAAAGTGGAGGTGATTCATGTGGAAGTGCAGGCCAGCTGTTAAATAGCTAAGTTAAACCCTTCTTGTTGAAAGTTTCTACAATACTGTTGCACATGTGAAGGAGTGACAGAGATCCTTTACAATGAAGAGGAATTATTCAGAAAAACAAACCCAGTAGATCAGAGCTGTACTTTGATGGAAAGGTAGGGTATTCTTGTGCAAAACAGTGGGAATAGATTCCCAACTTTAGATGAAAATATTGCCTATTAGAAAGCAGATCTTTTCTTACCTTTTTGGAAGGTGTGACATAAATTTGTGTCAAAACAAGTAACATCTTGTAAGCTTCAGTTTTTCTACATGTTTGCCTGTGTTTTTATAATCTGGAGACTTGGCTCAGTCTGCTATTGGAGTATCTTGGAGATTAGGAGTATGCAAACCCCACAAATATACCTGCAGCTTGGTGAATGACAAGTGTTTTTTATTTTTAAATTGGCAGCTTTGCAGCATGGAGATATTTTTTTAGGCACCTTTCTCGATTCTGGGGAAGGTTTTATAGCTAAGATGGAACGTGGAAATTACAGATGTTTTGAACTAGCTAAGATTAGCAAGTGCCCTCCATGGTTAATCTGAGGTACCACAGCTTTCATCTGTAATGTGTGACCCACTGTCAGTTGGTCATACTGATGAAACATTAGTGGTTTGCCAAGGTTTTTGGTGGTCCTGCTTTGAGTGATGCAGAAGAAGGGGGAAAGGCTGGACTTTTCCATGTGTGGATAATTAAGTTCTTTACCATATGCCTACAAAATGTATTCTCTTCATTGCTGCTGTTTACTCTGATGACATGGAAGTTTTGCAAGGAAGGAGCGTCTGCATTTCATACTTGCTGCTCTGTTACAGTATTTTGGTTGTTGGCTGTGGGAATTAGAACTGTACTCCTTTGTGCCATTCAGAACTGAATGCAGGAAATGTGGCACTGTGCAGGCTGAAAACTGCAGGCAGAGGTAGGGTTGCTCAAATTCTCTTATTTGTATTTAAGCTTAAGTTTTGGAACTGGAGACTTTTAAAGTTTTAAGGCAAGCCAATAAGACAGCCTTTTAGATTTGGCTAGTGTTTTTAATGAGGCTTGGGGGTTCCAGATCCATTTAAGTCTTCCAGTAAACTACCCCTACTGAAAAATTCTGTGGAAATCTGGCCTTGAAACACTATGGTAGTGACTTATTAAAAATTCCTTTTAAAAAAAAAACCTCTGAGCAAGACCCCCCACATCCCCAGGCAAAAATTCTTCCCTTAAGCTTGTTCATTGCCCAAGGTTTTTCTGTTCAACCAGTGAAAGTAGTAATCTTTATTATGGTGCCAGTTTGTACTGCACTGTATTGTCACGTTTCTGAAGTGTTCTATTTAGATTGAAGTCATAGCCAAAGGGAGTCTAAATTATGTAAATCTTGTCACAACCACTGTTCAAACCTCCAGAGGAATTACTGCTTGGTTCCTGTCCGTAAATCTAATTTAAAATCCAGGGCTTTCTAAAGAACCGAGAGACAGTCTGTATAAGAAACATATATTTTTTTCAGTTTTTCTTTTAGATAGACTTAACTCATACAGAGACAGAAATCTTGTTAGGCCAAGTCTCAATTCAATTTTCTTTTTTGACTATTTTATTTCCTCTCTTTACCTATTTTTGATACATAAGAAATACTCTTCTTTTGATGCTTAGGAAAACTCTTCCTGTTTTAATCTTAGAGATGAATATTATTTTATTTGACTACAGGAAGTAAATGAAGGCACTTTGTATTTAATGGCTTCATGTACAAATCTAATTGGATAAAGATTTAGTCTTCATGTATAAAACTACTTGGATAGTGATTTTGTCTTCATGGACGTCACAATCCTGTCCAGGAAAAGGCAGCAGTGGGTACATGGACCTGCTTTACTCAGGCTGCTTGTAACCATAGGGGGACAGAAATCAGACGCTGTGTGGCAAAAAACAAGCAAAAAGATGGACTTCATTTGACTCCATTATCAAATTTTTTAGGTTCAAATTGGCTTCTTCAACATTGCACAGCTGGAAAGGTGCAAACACTGCTGGTGTCTTGCTGGATGGGGTGAGAGAAACCCTGTAATAAGGGATATGTGTTATAGGCGTCTTACTGAGGTGGAGGAGTTAATTTTGGTAGGTGGTTTACATAGCCTTGGGAAAGGAAAACTCCTGGATGAGTTTCAGCCCTCAGTGACTTTTATGCAATATAATAGAAGTCTTGGACAAAAAGGGATTCTGTAATGCTTTTACAATAACTGAAAAGAAGAAAATTGTTTTATGTATTGTAAAGTGTAGAATAGCTAACCATATTATGAGATTCTTTTCTGTCTCCATCCTACAAGGATTTTTACAGCAAAATAACAATCTATGTTGTAACAGCAATTCTACTGCATGTGGGGATTGTAGCTTGATCCAGAATGTGAATTCTGAAGTGGAATTTGTTCTTCGTGTAATTCCTGAGTCACTGATGAATTGCAAAGGATACGTTTGACCCAGAAATGTTCAGAGGTTTCTATGCTCTGTGAAGGTCACTTCTGACTAAAGCAAGTGTGGAGTCATCAGCTGAAAAACCTGGAACAAACCATCATATTTCTCAGTATGCCTTAAGATGTTTTTGCTTCTTAATGCACCTCCTTTTTTGTTGCTGTTGGAGTTTTCAAAGCTCAATGTCACTGCAAATGTGGGCCTAGTAGATATGGTTTCTCATGTCGTCGTTGGGTTTATAAGCAGTGCAACTGTATAAATGCAGTTTTTAATACACAAGATAAATAGTTTGTATTCTGAAGCACATGTGGTCTAAACCCATGTTTTGGAGCAAGTCATTACAGAAGTGTTGAAACTGATTTTTTGTCTTTTGATTTCCCTTGGTTTCGTCTCTCTAAATGCAGCCTTCATGAAAGACATGAAAAGTGAAGGTTTGATTTCCTGTTTTTGCTAGCTACAGCAGAGCTGTATGGGTGGGAGTCCAGTCAATGCATTTAAGTAGAGAAGAAGGCAGGCAGATTTTTCAGCGTTAGAGGCATCTGGGAAGAGGAGTTGAAAATACCATTTTTAATTTGCTTTTTTAAAGTTTATTTCTCAAAGTAGCCTTGAAGCTTTTTAATGGGCTTAATTTCAGTTGCATAAAATCAAAAGATGTGGCTGAGGCAAGAGGATGCCATCCCAAAAAAAGTGAAGATTTTTAGATTATTTATCTGCCGTCACACCTTTTTAGCATTTATAGTTTGCAAAGGTTTTACGGCCTCTTAAGTGACACTTGTTGCAAGCCTGGCTCTTGTATTACAGTGTGACAGCAGTGGCACAGCACCAGGAGTCTGAGGCTTTTTGGAACCATACAGTGAACTGTACCTGCCACTGGAACAATCCTCCTCATCAGTTAGTGCTCTGAACGCAGAAATCTTTTTAAAATGAGAATTGCAAAACTTGACTTCTTCTAGTCAAATGCATTCTTTCCCTTTTAGTTTCTTGTTCTTAATGTTTGGATTCGTTTATATGTGTGCCAGGCATGTTTTAGCACGACTACTTTACCTTTCATTGGATTTTTTTTTTAAAGTTCCATACTGTATATTCCGAAGGGTCTGATTATATTCCAGTCTTGAAGGGGGTATGCTGCTCGCTCAGAACCTGGGGCTGATTTTCCAATTATGTCTTTAGAAAAGGAAAGGAAATTTGCTTGGTGTGTCAATAAATGCTTGATGATGTTATGGTTAAAGTGGAGACTTGTATAGTCGAATGTCACCTACATTTTGAGTATCTTTCAGACTCAGGGTTATTTAAGGATTAAAAGAGGATCTATAAAGAGTAGGCTAAAATCCTTAGGTGATGGATATAATAATTTAAGAGGCTGCATGAAAAAGGATGAAAAAATGAGTTAAAAAATATCTTAAAGATATTTTAGATATAGTTTTTAGATAATTTCCATAATAATGCAATGTAAACTACTTGACTATAATTATAAGGATTCCCCCCCTCCCCCAAGGAGTATATCTGGTCATAAACTTCAAACACTTCAGAAAGATTGTAGCTTCTCTTGCAAATTGTTGGAATTTGACTTTTTTTGGTCTGATTATAGTCCTGTGAGTCACTGGATAATCATCTACAGTTCAGTCATGGATGTTCTATTTACTTCTTTTTATTGTTGTCTTATTGAGCATCTTGATAATTTTCAAGGCAGTTCCCATCTCAGCTCTGATAGGCTGATGATCTTTTAAGGGAAAGGAAAGAACAGTATAATTTGGGCCAAGAGAAGAGGGAGATGAACTGAAAAGATCCTATTTAATAGTAGGAAAGCAGTAAAAGGAATAAAACAGAACATTTTATGAATGTTTGAGAATGATTTCTCCAGGGCAAAGAACTGCTTTAAGGAGCATGAAAGGAAACTTTCACTATTGTTACCACTCTAAAGAGTGATAAATGTCCCACCTTCCTATCACACAACTCATTCAGCTTCCATACTAGTGCAGTGCATTTAATATTTGTATATGAATTTTTGCCATTATTCATAATTTTTAAGCAACAGCTATTACCATGTACATTTTTATTTTAGACTCTGTTCCCACAGGTGTGTTTTCCTACATGTATTTAAGCTGGATTTCATTTTATTTCTGGTCCACACATCTTATCTCTTTGATTTCCACTGAACTAAAGTTCTCAGCCTCTAATGTTGGCGGTAGTGCTCCCACTAGTGTTCTGTATTAGCTCTCTTATGGATATGAGTGAAATAAATGCATCTGTAAGGTCTGTTTGTTTTTTCACTTCAGAGATGAAAACTTTGCAAACCCCACTATCTTTGTATCCCAAGGTAAGCTGCTCTGTAAAGGTGAGATTTTTGTTTGAAATTACGTAGAAATGTGCAAGTCACCTGCTGACAATGGAGGAAAGTAAAGGGAGGAGGAGGTGGGACGCAGTAAAGGTGATGAATTGCGATGTCACTGTGTTGATACCATGAACACAGGTTTTTCTTTATTAAAGGTAGAAGTATGACAACCAGCGTGGCAGAAAAAGCCATTTGTTTGAGCACTCAGTGTATAATTCTTAGAGTATTTTCTATGTTATCTTTTCCAGCTCTTTTCACCAAATAGGGCCAAGAGAGCATTAAGGACCTCCAAGCAGGTCTCTTGATATGCCAACAACAGTCCTCTGCTTAGGAAACCCATGTGACCCAGCACCGTGTGTGCCATAGAGAATGTAGGCAATGCTTGACTAAGCCCTAACATTAACACAGCCATTTGGTTAGTCTTGGATTGACTGTTTTTCTGCCCCCCCAAGCAATGGAATAACCTTCCTGCCTCGTACCCAGGAGAATAATACCAGGCAGGTTTCCCCTGAGGAGCAGAGTTCAGCAGTGCCTCCCCCGTAACCTCGAGCTCAGGCTGAAGTGGCCTGTGTTAACAGCAGGATTCATCACGGCAGATTCCCAGAGGCAGTGATGATGGCAGCGCAGTTCTGAAGTGCCTTTTGTTGTACAGGTGGCAGGGGAAGGTGACATCTCCCTGCAGCAAGCCCCCTGCTGCAGGTGAGCCCTAGTCGCACTGGGAGAGTGCGATGGGAGCACTCCTCTTGTCAAACCACGTAGGGAGCTTGGGAGCCACAGTAGTGTCACAGCAGGCTAGTGGCAGAATTAGCTCACGGTCTCAGGGTTTGGTTTTAGGGACTTCATACACGTGGTGTCCAGAACTCCTGCGGCTGATGGTGCAGAAAATGATTATTTTTAATAACAAAACACCATCACAACTGCTTGGTCTTACTTTTTTGCATTTTTTTGTTTGGAGATGAGGAACAAATAGTTTCACGGTTTACCTACTTCATGTGTGCACCTATGATCTGTTTCAGGAAATGGCCCTAGAACAGTACTTTTAATCTGTGTGTGTCACGTGTCTCAGCTGTTTTCCTGTTCAAATTGAATGTGAATTAATTGGTAGGATATATTAATACTTGCTTGCATAAGGAATGCATGATTTTGATATGCTTTTAGAATGGATTTGCTTGCTGTTTGTTGGATTAAATATTTAATGTTTAATATGTTAATCTGTGGCTGCAGTTGGGTATTGTCCTAGATCAGTACAGCTTCTCTGAGTTGTAGGTCTAGCTAGAGATTATCCATTTCTTAAATCTGTTGGTATTATCTTAATGTCTGTACAGTTCTTTGCCACATTCTCCTGCATGATGAGAAGATTTGGCTGTTCATCACAGAAAACGCTTTGTATTGTGTTACATAAAATGGGCTGAACAGTTATTTTGCAGCTGTCCACAAACCTAGAAAGTATGGCTAGGTTCTTTGATCGTGCTTTAATTTGAAGAAGGATCTGTAAGTCGTTTACAACAATGGGTGAATAGTACTTCACACCAGTTTTTGCAGATGAGAGATCTGTAGTGGATTTCAATCTGTGATGCCCAAGCAATATAAACAGCATTTTACCTGATGAAGCTGGCAGCAAAAGAAAAAAATAAAAACAAACCAGAAACCAAACCACTAGAGTTAAAGTAGTATTATAAGATAACTGAATCTGTTATTGGTAAGATACAAGGCTAACTTCTTTGTGCTCTAGATAAATGGATATACTTACAGATTGCTTTTTATTACTGTTAAAATTTTAATTATTTGAGTCCTGGCTACTTTTCATCAGTAATGTCTCTGAAGTCCTGCCTTGGAAGACAGAGTATTGTAACACAAAATGCTGAACCAAATTTGCTAAGCCTTCCCAAAACATTATTAGACAGAGAAGATACTAGGATTGGATATCTATAGGTATGTGTCTACAGCCGGTTTGTTTTAGGATTAACTTAAGTTTGAATAGCAGAACTTGACCATATTTGTTCTTTTTTTCCCAGATTTCACATTCATTTGAGAAACCTTATGCTTTCTGTAAGATAGAAACCAGATTGGCTGGGTTCACATGTTTTGCTCGGGATTATAGGATATACTTTAGAGAAGCCTCTCAGTTGATACTGTACTGAGCACAAAAGTATCTTATTGAGTTGTTAAGCTGGTACATTGGGAAACATTAGATACTTATTTACAAAAGTAGGTCATAGTTCCTTGTGCTTTCAGGCCCATTTTCAGGGGTGGTTTGTTGGTAGCATTGCCACCATATGCTTCCTGTTGGCTGAGGTTGTGCTGGAACTGGGAAAGGATTTTTTTCTTTTTATAAAATTATTTTTTGTTATAGTTCACACAGGTATAGGTTTCAATCATTTGAAAGATTGAGAGCAAGTACAGGAAAGAAAAGCAGCAGAGATTGTTCTTGTTTTTTACCCGTTTGCTTATCGGAAGTTAAGGTGAACTGTCGTGCACCCGCTTCTCATTCAGAACTAAAAGTGTTCTTAGTTTTCTGTGGTTTCCTGCCTGAGGAGGGTGGGAATATTTACAGTGGTGCTGAACTAAGTTTATGAACTAATGAGACACCTGCAGTTCATTCAGTTTTGCTTTCCTGTGTGCTTGTTGTGGGGTACTATTGGCTAATATTGTCAAATATTCTGTAATTTGGAGTGCTCTCTTTATAGGTATGCTCCATTCATTTTTTTAAGTGTGCAATATTTGCAGAAACTTAATCATATTCTCATGCTAAAATTCACAGTGGCTTGTAGAGACATAAGAGACTTCCTGTGATGTAAAAACAGCCCAGGTTGTGGGAAGATTAGGCCTTGTTGCTTCGAGCTAAAAGGAGTTATATCAGGAAATCAAAATAAAGTTTATTCTTCTTTCAAAAGCATCAGCTGACTTATTTTAAAATAAATCTTGTTTTTTGAATTCTAAAAAGAGATACTGTTTTTCTAAATTCTTCTTTCTGCTGTGGAGTTGTACATGGCCATTTTTTCTCTCTTGTGAACCTACCAAAATAATTAAAAAGAAGAAAGAACCAGATCCATGTTTCTGCAAACTAGTTGGATTTTTTTTGGTGTGTGTGTGTAGAGTACACTGTGCTGAAAAATGAAGTGGTGTAGGACTGATAAAGGTAACGAGAATGTATCAGGAGACAATGTAGGGATAATTATTGTACCAGTTCTGCTTGGAATAATTATTTCATGTTACTTATATGCCCTTTTTTTATTTTTAAAGGGACTAAACTGACAGAACTTAGTAAACAGAATTGAATGATACACTGTTTAACTGCAATTATCGAATTAATGGTAAATGGCTTGTTAGACATTGTGAGGCTGGGTTTTGGTTTTGGCTTCTTTTTTTGTTTGGAGGTTTTGGGGTTTTTTTTGTTGTTTGTTTGTTTTGGTTTTTTTTTTTGAAGAGGTTCCAGTGTTAGTCAATAAAACTCTCTATGTAAGTTTTGAGGTTTGTACTTGAGTCCTTTTTTTCTTAGTAAATGTAGGAGAGTCTTAAAGACTATGGTGGCTTTAAACAGCTGAATGATAGCTTTAAAAGCTCATATCCCTTGAGCATTCATGGAATGGAGAATTTGGTAATGGGAGTCTACTGGCTTCAGCAAGAATGAAGCTTAATAGTAATCAGTTGTTCTAGGAAAGTTCTTCCCTGCCTGCTTGCGTGGATTTGAATTTGTGCGTTGGATTGTACTTGAATTCTGATTTGAACTTTTGAGTTGCTGGAGGGAGGATGTTCCCAGATGGAATGCCTGATCTTGACTTCTCAAATAACAGCTCCTGCCCCTGTGGTTTTTGAATTCTTAAGTGTTTCAAAGACCCTGTCTAGATTGTAATCCTTTATTGGTTCAGGTCTTTCTAGAAGGAGATCTTCTCTTCAGGCTGCTGTGGGATATCACTTGGATCCCTCCATAGCAGTGGCAGTGATTCTGCTCTGAGACTTGGAGCAAGCAGGAGGACTTTTCACTCCTCTCATCCTTAGATAACGGTGAAAGTATTTTATGGTGTAGATAAAGCTTTCTTAGGTGAAGGGGGAGACAACTGTCAGTCTAGATGGACAAATTAATCAGATTTTAGGAAGGCAGATCTATGACATCTCTGAGCTAATTCTAAGGAAGACTGGTAGTACAGCAAGCATGTGTCACTGAAACCTGGCAGTCTGATGGCTTTATGGAAGCTGACTCCTGTAGGACACAAGGTGCTTGATGAGCTTGCAGCTGGTTGGTATTATGTGTTTGCAGCATTATAGTGGTGTGCCTGTGGGACATACCATGTGAGAAGGAACTTTGCTGAAAGTATTTGGAGACCTCTCTTTTCAGGCAGAGCTGGATGCCTCTGTCTTCACGGCTGAACACGTGGCTGTGATTTCACATCCAGTGAGAAGCTGTTTGAATGAGGTTTGAAACACCTTTTCAGCAGTTGTGTCACTAGCCACTTACCTAACCTGAACTATGATGTTGATATTGCCTGTACTGATTGCTTTCTCAAGAGCTGAAGTTGTCAAGTATTTAAGAAGAAAACCTTTAGGTATTGTGAAAATTAGCCAGCATCTCAAAATGATTAAGTGGAGCCTTGTTGATTAAGTAGTTCAGTCAGAGCATGTACTTGACACCTTTTTAGTAGTAAAAGTTTTTCATCATCTCAGTAGCTGTCCTCATGAAATAATAAGATAACCTGAATTATTTTTATAGTGGTTTAAGTAAGGACTTTGGTTTCTGTTTGCTGCAATTCTACAATTTTAAGCTGCCTCTTCATTTTTTGACATCATCAGTAGCATGGGCACAAGTCCCGGAGGCAATCTGTAAACTGAAATGAGGTTATAGTTACCTTTGGGGCTGAGCTTGGATCTGAATGCTTTCTATTGATTACACCATTCAAAGTGTTGTGGATTTGTTTTTTTTTTTTCATTTGACGATGCTGGTTTTATTCTACCATCTAAAGGTTAAATGAAATAAAATGTCTTATGGCTTTTTCTCTAAGAATTACAGAACTTTGGTTTCCATATCATGAGGAATTTCTAAACAGGAGCAAAGCAAAGTTATGAAGGATCTGGAGTTGTCATTGC
This sequence comes from Atrichornis clamosus, assembly GCA_013400975.1. Taxonomy (NCBI): domain Eukaryota; kingdom Metazoa; phylum Chordata; class Aves; order Passeriformes; family Menuridae; genus Atrichornis; species Atrichornis clamosus. Next base: position 83,350 of record WBMZ01012538.1, read on the forward strand.
AAATACTGCATGGAAAATTATTTTTAAATTATTATAAAAATTAAGTGCTTCACCACTGTAGGTGACATTTGAAGGTACCATTTGGGGATTTAGTTCTACTACTAAGAATGCTCTGTGATCTTTAATCATACATGTGTTTCTTTATTTCTTTCATGTTTCCAAAGCCTTACCACTGCAACATAGTGGAACCATGTAGCTGTCAAGTTTAGCACTAGCATGTGTGTTCTCTTGAAGTTAATTGTTGTTTTATGCAAATGTTTTGGCAGTTCATACTGTTAATATGGTGATTATTTCTTGATGAAAAACAGGTGAAGCAAAAAGCAGATTGCAAGCTCGCATTACCTTGCACCAAAATGAAACTCTGTATCTGTTCAGCCAACAGTGAGGCAGATGTTCTTTGGATTTACAATATCTCACAGCCAATGGGATTAAGTAATACTTTTTTTGCAGGGTCCAATGTCACTGAAGCAGCTGTGACTGCATTGTATATTCAGAAAATGCTGGCAGCTGTGGTGGAATTAGAGGTGGTGGTTATTCCAGCCGGGAGTACAAGGTGTTGGTCAAGGGGTTTTGTCTTTTCCTGGGCTTCTGTTTTTTTCACTTGGTTTTAATGACTCTTTTCTGGGCAAATAAAACTTAANGCTTGGTTTTAATTGGCTCTTTTTTTTTTTCTTAAGTTTTATTTGCCCAGAAAAGTTTGCTCAAACTACTTCAAGGGCATCAGTTAAATGATGATGGTCTTCTAATAGAATATTTTGATTTTTACTCAATTTGAAATACATAAATTTAAAGCCTATCATAACTAAGTTGAAAGGACACATTTAACTGAAATGCCAAATTTAAATTTTATTGGGAAACAAGCCAGTAAATGAAAAATTAAAGTTCTGATAGGGTCTAAATTGAGAAACCTGTATGCTTTGTGTCTTTGCAGTGCTTTTCATTAAGGAATACATTTCTTGTTTATTCTTTGCTGAAAAAACCATGGCTTTGAACTTGTGTTTTCACTTTACCAAATAGACATTTCTAAGAGATGTGAGAAAACCAACAACATATGAACAGAGGAAATAAACAATATTTTTTCTATCCCTGCACTAAGCTTGAAATAATACTGTTTTGAGTTGTCATCAGGTCATTGTAACTAGGGGTTTTTAATCTGTGGGTGAAGCTGTGCGGTGCAGTGAGCGAATCAATGCTGTATTGCTGTTAAAGGCAAATAATTCATCACGCTCTTGGATTCGCCCGTGGTCCCAGTGGTGTGGCCCTATGACCATCCCTGTGTTCCTCCTGATGGGTTTTGACTTGACTCAGCTCACAGATCTAGCAGAAAAATCCTTTTATTTCCGGGTTACACTCGAGAGTCTCACAGAAGCAATCCCAGAACAAAGTGTGTGGCAGTAAAGGTGACAGTACAGAGGGAGGAGACTGCTATTCGGGAGGAAAAAACCCCTAGATTCTGTGATATACCTACATATGGATGGCAATTAGACTGGCACAGCTATATTGCTTCCTTCAACCTAAATTTATTGGATTTTGTGGCAGGCTTTTCCAAAATCCCTCATTCCAGATAGATTTCTGGTGTTCCTAGTTCAAGAGCCTGTAAGTCATGCTAAGGTTCCTCTTAGAAATTTAATAGTGAGAGCTTTGAAGAAACAAAATCATAAAAGCTTAAATGGTTTGAGTGGGAAGGTACCTTAAAGATCATCCAGTTTCTATTCAGTTGACCAGGTTGCTCCAAGTCCCATCCAACCTGGCCTTGAAAAATGAAAATGTGAACATAGATTAAGTAATAGATAATAGGCTGCGTAATAGAGTAACCAAACTTGCTTGTAGTGGTCTTTAACACAATTTAACTGTGTTTTTTTTTTGTATTTGTAGGTGTTGTATGTGTGTAGTGTTTTTTTGAGTTGGGTGTGGTTTTGAAGTATGGAGCTGTGAGTTTTGGCACTCTTACAGTTTTGACACTAGGAGAGTTATGTAATGGTTGCTTTTGGTGTTGTGGCAAAATAAGTACTAACAGAAAAGCAAAAATGACTTGGTGGAAAATTTAACAGCTTTGAGTATGAGGGCTTTAAGGGTTGTTGCTGCTTACTTTCAAAAAGTTGCCCAATAATCAGAGAAATAAATCTGTAGGAATTGCGAATCTGTATTATTGCGAAGTGTGCATGCAAATGTTCATGCTTCACAGAGTTTGTGCTCTAGTTTGACTTTTTTATATCTTCCCCGTTAAGTAATAGATTAAACATCAACTCTCTTGTTCTCTGTACCCAGCTGGTTGTAGTTCAGAGGATTCTTGTGAAAATTAAGTTTTCTCATTTCACTGTATATGTTTCATCTTGATAGAAAACATGGCACCCAAAAATATTCAAAATAATAAAGATAAAATCCTCTGTGCAATAATTGTAATGAGGAATAATGCATTTGAAGCTTCCTAGCTGCAGCCAAAATGGTGGATTTCAAAATTTTTTTTTTTTAGTTCCAGAAAAGCTCTTACCCTGACCATTCCATCATCTGCAAACGGGAAGATTGAGAGCAAGGAATGGAAGCCTGTCTCTGTATGCTCAGGCTTCATTCCTGATCTGCACAATTGAGGGATCAGGACCTCCGGCTGTGTTCTGGATGCAGGGGTTGAGGACAGCCTGACAGAGTGAGCAGTCTCCCTGTTATGTGCTTTTATGGAGGTGCTGCCAAATTGGCAGTAGTTTTAGGCTGGGCTGATCTGGGAAGTGTCCAATCTTAACCTCCAAGTCCTTGAGGGCTGCTGCTCTGGGGTATGTGTTGAACTGTTTCTGCATGAAGGAAACCTCTCCTACAGGTTGGATATTGGCCTTTTTGGCCTTTTGTTCCTTCTGCAGCCCATTTGCCCAATATAAAGAAGCAGGAGTGGGAATAAGAGACTTATCCTAGAATTGTCTATCACTGTGTGGTATTGAAATGTAGCCTGTCTGATTTCTCACTAATCTGAAAATGAGAGCAAGCTTATTTGTTCACCTTACATGTGATGACTTAGGTTTTTTCCACAAAAGAGAGTGTTTGGGGATTTGTATTTAATGAGGCCAGAACTGGGTCAAAATTAACACCTAGAATGGAGGAAGCCTAAAGGCTTAACAGGAGATTGTATCCAATGATGCAGAAGCAGAGTAATTTCAGTATGACAGAACTTTCTTATACTTGCCAAGTCATATCAGGTTGTTTAACCCAGAGTAGAAATACCAAATGGGACCTTTCATTGATGTTTCCATGCCTAGTGTTGCCTACTTGGTCTTTGATAATTGCTTAAGAACAGCAAATTCTATTTTTCATCTGTGATTCAGATGTTTTTATTCCTAGCAACTTTTTATTTGTAAATAAAATTTAGAGAAGATGTTAATACACAATTGTTGGTCTGTTTTCTCACTGCCCTCTTTTACTATAGTGTAGCCTATAATAAATAATTTTTCAGACCAACACTGTCTTTTTATGGCCTTTGCAAACCAGCAAAACTGTTTTACATGTTACAGCCATGACAGTGGTGACAATTTTAGTAACTTAAGGCTTATGTTTTAGGCACAGTATGTTTCAGTTTATGTACTGAAGAAAGGTGATTTCACAATGTAATTACTCTGTAAAACACACCACTTTTTCCTGGCAAAATGAAAACCTTATAATTCTACCCATGTATTAACTCACAGCCATTATGTCAAAGTGAGGGGCTTATATAGGTCAGCACAGCTTCATTTAAGGCTAAAATTCTGAATTAGTAGTGAATGACCTCTTGAAGTTTAAGTAGTGCTTGGCACTGTTCTCAGGAAGGTTTATCAGCAATGGCATTTGTGCAAAGTCGAGGGCAGCTGGAAGGGGCCCAGCACAGCTGCCTGCAGTTGCTTGGGCACGACAGCCTGTCTTCAGGCAGGGTGCAAAGTCCTGTCTCCGTGCCGAAAACCTGGGATGCTTAAAATAGGCTTTTTAAAAGTGCTGGCATGCTGGATAGTAATCGCAGTAGAAACCAGGAACTCCTCCTGTTAGATCCAGCTCTCTGTAAAGCTGCTGTGCTGCTCTGGAGCTTTATGTGAAAGACCCCAAGTCAGGAAAGTGCTAAAGACATTTGTCTCAAGCTCTTTTCTGCCTTCATCTGCCAGTCGGGCTGTGGCTCCTAGTACTTTTTCCTCGGAAAGTGGTGCTGCTTGTACAAAATCCTTCCATTTGCCTTGCTAGCTGTAATGATGGTGATGGTTGGTGCTGATTGTAGGGCTACCTTATACTTAGAGTAGATCTGATTAGTCACAAAGTGCTGGAAGGAGTTTGTTTCTTCTCACATAGAATGATTTCAGCTGAGGGTCTGGAGTATGTGCAATTTCATCTGTGTTAGGACATGTCCAAAATGTACATCTCCAGGCTTCACACTCTCATACTTGCATAAAATATGTTTTCATTTTCATTTTCAAATGTAAGATGTGGGTGGAGGTATATTTTTATGATAAACTTATTACAGAAATCACATTTCTTAACATCTACTGTACTTCGAGTTATTAAGATTAGCTTTTCAAGTAATTTTGATGCCTTCCCAAATGGCAAGATGGTAAGATTTACATTCTGCACTAAACGCTTTACATCAAGGCTGAATGGGGCAAGTAGTTATGTAACTATTATCTGTGGTTAATAAAGGAAACCCAAATTAAATGTTGTGTAAATGAATGTGCAAAGTTTAGGGATGTTTTTCGAACTTGCTGCGTTTGACATTTGTCAGGTTCAAATGCAAGTGGCGTTGATGCTAGGTTGTGAGCCACTGGGGTTTCTGCTGTTTTCTGGGACCACAAGTGAGCTGTGTTTGGTAGCAGCCCAGGGAGAGGACGATGCTGCAACCACTGTGCCAGTGGGAAGTGTTTGGGAGAACTGTCAGATAAACAGGCTCGTTCTCTTCTCTGGTATTTCATTGTGGTCTTTATGTGCATCTCTTCAGAAGAACTCAAATTGTGGTCAGCATTGCAAATGTCTGGGAGACTTCTTGATCCATTTACTGTGTTTTATATGCTCCTGTACCCTTACGCCGTCCAGTCCCTTATGTGAAGGTGGAAGCCCTTTTATATTTCTGTTTACAACAGTGTACATCCAGGAAAAGCTAATTTAGTGATAATTACAATATAATTTCAATATGCTCCCTCATTAATATAGCATGACTGAAAAAATGAAAAGAAAAATAGGAAATTAAATAGAACAAGACAGTAGAACCTTGAATCTAGCCTTTATATCTTTGCCTAGCATGGCATTGCATTAACACTACTCGATATCAGTGATTTGTGTTTGTAGAAATTTATAAAATGTACTAATTTGTAAAATTTGTCAGGCTTTTCTGGCGACCTTTCGTTAAAGTGTGAGATAGATAATCTGTCAATGCGAGAACATATGGTTGGAGTATCTCAGGTTGCAGAGAGTCTCATAACATCACTGGCATTGTGGACTCGGGTTTACCACTGTCTCTGACAGTTCAGCTGTTATAAGGTCTAAAGGCATGATGGATGGTAGTGCCTGAGAATAAACAAACCGTGTGAAATTCTTTTTCAGGTTGCTACATTTAAAAATGTGGGTTTAGGCATTCCATTAAATAAAAAAGCGCCAAACCAAAAATAACCTTAACAATAATGAGGTAGAATCAAAATATAGTATAGAATTTAATTACAGATAATACTTATTCAAAAGATAATGCAAGAAGCTTGAAATTGGCACAAGAAATGTAATAATTTGGCTTTAAGGTTTCTGTAGTAATTATTATTATGGCGTAGCCAGGAAATACCAGCAAAACACATTTTAAAAAATATGTATGCAATACCATTATTATTTTAGGTATCTCAGTAAAAACAAGACATTCAGCTACATTAATATGGATATTGAAAAATTTATCTATATTTTCCACAACTGAAATATAATTATAAGAAATAGCCTAATGGGAAAAATTCTGGTCTTCTGTTAAAGACCCTTCTGTAGTGGTACTCCTAGAATGTGTCTGTGTTCTCAGAGAAGAGCTCAACAGCTCTGATGAAGAGAACACATCAACTTTTGGCATAAAAACATTGCTTTTTCTCCTAAAAGCAAAATTCCAGTTTAAGCACTTACTTAAATGCCCCCTTCCCTCCTCTTTTTGTTTTCTTTCTTTTTTTCTTTTTCTTCTTTTTCTTTCTTTTTTATAAATTTTTTTCTTTTTTTTTTTTTTTTACGGTATGTGTGTTTCTTATGAGCACACATGGTTTCAGTGGTTTTCTACTTCAGAGTTGGGATACCAACACTACTCGTATTGATAAAAGAGCATAAAAGAGTCAGCCTTGAAAATTTAGGTTTTTGTATGATACTGCTGCTTAACATTCCAAGCCAGCTGCCTGGATTAAACTCTCACTGCATTTAAGAAAGTGCTCAGTGGGTTTCAATTTAGCTGCAGCAAAAGAGGTTAAAAGGTAGATGCAGTTCTCATCTTTAATATATTGGCGTGGATAAGATGTTCTGGAAAGCTGATTGTCTTTCACTTGAGGCTTTCTTCCTTGTGTGAGAAACTTATCTGAAGAGAAGTTCTGTGGTAAAGAATTAACAAAGACTGATTGTGCATATCCCTGACAATTGTGAGAAAGATTAGGTGAAATGAGCCTAATTTCATTCTCTTTTCCTCAGAAATTACCACATTTATATTTGGTCCTTAGAACAGAGTAATTCTAGCTACCAGCTTAAGAAAGCTTGAAGTCCTAATTTTGCTTTCACTTCTTTGGTTTATTGATATTAGAAAAATGAAACAAAAAAACACTCCAGAAGTGCTTCACTGTCTCTGCAAATGACACTTGGAGTCAGATCTGTTAAGCAATCTTCTGTTTATTGAAATACCTGCTGAGCTTTCTCCTTACTGCCCTTATATCCATTTCTTCCCCTCCTCCTGCTCTCTTCATGAACATCTCTGCTCAGGATCACTGTCCACGGGTCTCGTGTGTTGGGACAGTCTTGCTGTGCTTATGCCCAGAGTGATGCCAGGCTTGTTTTGTGCAAGAAGATCAGACTCGTGCGGCTGCCAGGTCTTTGTTTTGCCTGGTACAGGGGATGAGTACAAGACTCCTGCCAGAGGAACACCAGAGGAGATGAGACCATCTGAATGGAATTATAGATATCTCCTTTTGTATTGTTACAAGCTTTTACCAAATGTCAGATGTGGTTATCTCATTTTGGTTTAGTTTGGATTTAAATCCGTGGCAATGTGAAAAGAACAAGAATCAACTTAGTGGAAGTTTTTTCTTCCTATGAAGTTTTTTGAGTTGAGGACTTGATTGACAAAATCAACATTGCAGAGCTTTAGCCACCCTTTTGCCTCAGACTCTGGATTGATGAAGGCAATGGAGGGACCAGGACCTGTGGCCTGTGAAGACTTAGGGCAACAGGGCTTCAGTCCTAATGTCCTGAGTAAAGAGAGAGCTGGTAGCTGCAGGCTTCCCCCAGGACCAGAATTTGCAAGAAATCTGTAGGGGTTCTAGTAAAGGGAGAAAACAGACTTTTTTCCTTTAAACTTCAAAAGAGAAGGAAGTGGTTTGTATTCCCCCTCTGAGTAGAAATCCAGGACCACAGCTGGGTATCGTATTCCTTTGGTCCTCTGACAATGCAGACATGAGGACATTCATGTTTGGGTCCTGGCTGGTGGGGATTTAATGGTGTTTGACCAAGAGAACTGAAAATACATGTGTAGGGATGTTGCTGTGTCAACCATATTATTTCACCAGGCTGCTTGCAAGCTCGCAATGTCCTAAAGTGTAGCTGGAGTGGACGTGACAAGACAAAATGGTTTCATTAATTGTGTGTATTACTTTTGAAATGTTCAGCTGATGGGTTCCCCTCACACCTTATCAAATGTGATTGCAGCATCTTAGTATGATAAACATGCACCTTCTGTAACACTGAAAAGTCACTGTTAGCTGCTTTGACATTTAAATTAGTAATAATGTGATGGATGTAGTGGGTACTGAAGTCAATGTTGTAAGTAGCTTCACAGGGTTTCTATGCAACTGAGTATAAATATTGTACTAATTGTTTAATGTGCTGTTATTTTATTACACCCTAGATTGCTGGTTGCCCTTTATGCTGTGTCATTTTGATCAGTTTCCTGGGGAATATCTAATACTTCACTCAATGTTTAGGGCACAGCAGTTACAGTGAGATGGTATATGAAGCAATAAATGGCTTTTAGAGGGTGGCTAAATGCCAGAGTAGTGATGAGGCTGCTAAATGAGAGAACAGTTTGTAAAAGGGTTTTTTTTGGGAAACATTTTTCTGTTTTGCTCTAGATGTAAAGTAAAACTAATAAGTGGATGCATGAGAAATAACATTATTTTACATCAAGAACATTTCACTTTGCTGCTCACTAAGTGTCTCTACTTTGTATGTGAACTGCTCGTAAAAGTCTGTCTGGAAGGATTTGGCAGCATGGCAAAGGAGAAGTCTTAATAAAATTGCAAAGGAACAAAAGTGTAACACTGTGTTAGCATTGTACACGTACCTGTTTGCGAGTGGATACTTTGCACATGTGGTTTTGTGGATATATATCCTTGTGCTGGCACACAATTGAAAGAAATACATAGATGGAACCAGATTTTGAAACAGGATTACTGTGTCTTTTGATGTCTATAAAGAAAAAAATGGTTGTATGTGGCTTTTTGGGGGGTTGGGATTTGATTTTTTTGGGGGGAGGATACTGTGGCTGAAATTGCCCTCAGGCAGTTATAATTACACTGGAAGTTTTTGCTGTTTAAGAACATGGTGACATCTAGGGATTTGTTTGTTCTCCCCTTTTTGAGACCTATAATTACAACTTCAAGTTGGAATATGAAGCCCACTTGAAGGTTCTACTTGGGTCTGTAAAGTGTTTCAAGGCTGTTATGTTGCAATAAACATTGACATTTCCAGAACACTGTACAGCTTCATCATCTTTAATCCAGTGCTTTCACCTGCACCTTTAATTTAATAAGTCATGAACGTGTTTTAATTCTATTCTGAAAAATCTTTGGGGAACCTGAATTACTGTTGTCTGTAGTTCAGTATTTGACATAGTTGTTTCAGAAACTTGAAGCTGCCTTTTTATGCCTGAAGACGGAAAATGCAGAAGAGCAAGATAAAGGCATTTTAATCTTTGCTTGCTCAGGAACATACAGTAAAATCACTTCCTTGCCAGTGATATTTTAGAATATTTTGCTGAAAGACCTCCAAGTGCAGTATGAACCAACAACTTAAAAAAAAAGAAAAGGTGAATGCTAAGATGTCAACATTGTTGCTTTGTTTCTTTTTCCCGGGGAAAAAAATGCATTTTTGACTAGTTACAGTTCACGTTTATGGTGAGATACGTTTAGCCTAATTCTGCACAGTAGGTAATAAATGTTACAATCAGTGTTTGCTTAGATATAGTTTTGGCAACAAACTTGGTCTCTTCCAATGCGTGGGCTCCTGGGGCTGTGTATCAGGACATTGCACAAAATGTTTTCCTGGAGGATGATCTGCTCCCTGCTGGGATTGGTCTCTCCAAGCAAGGTTGCACAGCATTACTTAGCCAATGTGGAACAGGTTTAAAACACTTTCTAAAAATCAGGATAGGATTCTTGCAGTAGTTTCATTTATATTTTGTAGCCAAATTTAAATTTTCAGAGGTAAAAATGGAAAGAGCTTATGTAATTTTGTAGGAACTCTGCAGTGATCCATATTGTCTTTCTGCTTGCCTTAAACTTAGCTGTTGTATGCTTTCTGCATATTTCCTAGTGTTTCCAAACACTTTTACTGGGGATTTTAGTTTTGCCTTCTTTTGTGGTTGTCATGGGAGTACAGTAAAGTAGAAGAATGTCTTTTGTAGAAAGTTGTTTAAAATAAAAGCCAAGGCAATTTCAGGAAAAAAAGGAGGAAATTATTAAAAAATATAGAAGAATTGAACGTATTGGTAAATGTAGCATGCTGAAGGAATTGATACAAATTCATTAGACACAATTGCCCATTTGTTCAGAAAAATCCTTGAACAAGGCTCGTAGAAACAGAGGTGAAATAGAGAATCATGGTTATGAGCTTGCCCTGTTCTTAAAGATTTCTCTTTTTATTCACCTTTGTTTGCCATCATAGATGCATACTGTGCTTTGTGGGTCTTTGCAGACATGCAACAATTATTGTGTAGTTTATTTATTTAGGCATTTAAAAATTTTAATTTTCTGGCTTGTGATGTAAATGTTGCTCTTTGCCAAAGTAGTCTGGTTAGGAAATAAACAGCTTGAATTTTTGTAAGACACTTACAGAACTGGAGTGATAAGCAATACTGGTTCCCTAGAAGATAGCAAAGATTTCAAAATATTCCTATTCCCGCCTGGTTTCTTTACTGCACAGAATTTTGGTATACTAAGTAGACTACTGGAATAAATGTGGAAGCAAATTGAGACAGTTATCTCAGTGATGGTAAAATCTGGCATTCGTTTCATAAATAGTAGCCTGTGAAATAGTTTTTTTGGCTTTTTTAATCTTGACTTCATTTGGTAGAAATTAAAGAAAATAGGTGTGTGTTTGTTTTTCATGTGAGTTTCTAAAAGGCCATGCTTACTTCCAAAGGGCAAGCACTCCTTTGTATTGAGCCTCATGTTGAATTTTCCTTCAGGGACTCCTTTGCGTATTGTTTCTTCTATATACCTTCTTGGCAAAGGTTTTCCATCTCTGTTATTCTTAAATAAAAGTAGACAGACTGATGAAAACAAACTAGATAAAAGACTGATATTCTGTTTTCAACTACATGCAGGATGGACAATTCTAAATTGTTTTTTTAAGGTTGGAAGTAAAAATAGCCAGGTCAGTTGTCCAACATCTGCTTTGTGTGCACAGGTATCAAGATGTATCTTTTTCTTCCTCTTAGTGCTCTTCTAAGTTTTCATTAAAGACCTTTAAGGCAAGCTGCTGAATATCTGAAATGAAACTTTTATTTCAGAATACTAGTCTGGAAATAAGTTGATTAATTTCTAGCTCAGGGTGTAGGGAACACTGAATTGAACTAGCTGATCTACTGACTGTTTTGTTGTTGTTGGGTTTTTGGGGTTTTTTTTGTTTTTTACTCTTTCTATATATTTTTTTTTTTAATTGGTTTACTTTCACTAAGGTGTTGTGTGACTTTTGGACTTTGGTGGGTGGGGTTAGGTTTTGTTGTCTGTTTTGGGGGGTTTTTAATATGATGGAGGTTTGGTGGTTTTTTTATTTGTTGTTTTATGGTTTTTTGTAGGAGGCCAGATGTTTTCCCATACCTCTGCATGTAAAGTTAGTTTAGGAAGTGCAATAGTTCTTTGCAACTTGAATCCTAACTTTGTTTGTGCCACTATAAATGTACTAGTAGATAACTTTGTGAAAACTGCTTCGCAGCCTTGTAATGAAGTCATTTATAACACACAAACTCAGGTGTGTGGAAGTAAAAGCACTGATTGTGTAGCTGTTCTTTCCCAATGAGTATTAAAAAAATTAAATTAAGGTATTAATTAGGAGACTGTTTTGAACCAAGCTTCCATGTTTAAGTGGAATGCTTTTAAAAGATGGAAGTTGTCATTTTTTTTGTTGGAATTATGAATAGATGTGTGTTGAATCAGTGGTTTGAATATATTTCTTATGGAAGATATGTATTTTAAGGCATATTTTAGAGCTTTTCACTTAGCACTAATTTAACAATCAATTTTATGCTTGCTGTTTATAGCCAACATGTGGTACTGTAGACCTCAATCTCTACACTGCATTTGAGGCACGTGAAATGTATTGAAATGGTATTTAGATGTAAATAAAGAAATATTTAGGGTCTATTGATGCTGTAAGCAACATACTGTTTCTGGATAATTGCATTTGAGTAATTTAATTTTATAATGCATTGATTCCTTTTTACTTCTGCTTTGAAAGTAGAATATGATACTCAAATATTTGAGAATCTGGAAGACGTAGTTTCTGCAGGTGGACACTTTTGTTCTTTGTGCTCATGGCTTCAAATACAGATTGCATAGCTGGAGTTCTCAGTTTGGGACTGAATTTTGTAGTTTCTTTTTTAAATATACTTTGATTTTTGTAAAATGTCAAAAGAAAAGATTTACAGAGAGAAGGTGGAATAGGTCTAAGTACAGATAAAAGTCTGCTTTAATGTATTTACTCATCATTATTTTAAAAGAATTTCTGTTAAATAGGTTAGAAACCCCAGTGCTACTCTTTGATATGTACCTTTGGAAACTTTATTTGAACTGCACATCGAGTCACTAAATGCAGTTTGAATTTAAACATGTGATGGTGCCCCCACTCAAACAAGTAGGTACCTTCCTTGCTCACACATACTTACCAATTGATCTTTCTGTCCTAACTGTTAAAAATACCTTGCCTAAAGCGTCTTTCCATGGGCTCATTACTCCTATTTTCTTTTTGTGTGGATGTTACTCTGAACAATGGTGGTGGTGTATCTGATGCGAGAACACCGTAACCGTGGGCAGCTGGAGGCTGTGGGGTTTATTAGACCAAGTGACACAGCTGAGCACTGACAAACTCTTGATCACAAACGCCTTTGTTAGGGTCTGAAATCAAAACACGTATTCAAAGCTGTAGAGAAGGTGAACACACTGCTCAGAGCTCAGTTAAACACAGATCAATTTTAATCTATCCAGAAGGTAGCTCCTAGAAGGGGAGGCAGGAGAAGAATAGGCAGGGTGTTCCTGGTGGAGGGAAGAGATGAGAAAGCAGTTGCCTCCTAAGGGTCAGAGACGGGCAGTTTATAGCTGATGGAATGTGGGGAGTTGGCTGTGGAGAGAAGAGATCATACTGGGCCCAGATTTTTTATATTTTATGGCCCTTTGGATGTATCTGGTATCTAGCAGAGTTGAGTTTTTGCTGTTAATTCTGTTTAGTTGCTTGTAAAACTGCATCCTCCATTCCAAAGCCTGTATTTGAGAAGTACTGTGTAGGTTTCCCTTGAGAGTGGTCTGAGAGCTTAGAGATGAAACAATTGCTTTATGAGAAGTGTCCTCCTGCTGACATTTGGCTGGTTTTGTCCTGTATTTTATTTTTTTTTCTGTGCTGAGGCACTTGTTTTTCTGAAACCTATATTAAAAATTGCCTGGTAAGAACAAAGTGGGGTGAGCTTAATATTTGTGAGATTTCACCATTTCCTTTGATATTTAACTGACTAAAAATTAGTCTTTCTGACTACAATGTTTGTCTCCTGATTGCCAAGCACCAAACTTCTGTAGTTTGTCATAGGAAGGCTTTACTAGGTCCTGTTTAGTGAGAGTTCCTGAAATGTAGTCCTGAGTACCAGAAAGCCAGTACCATGTCTGAAATAAAATAATGTTGTTAATCAGTAGGGAAGGGAGATGTTTTTCTTCTTTAAACTAAAGTTGATGAGGCTTAGTAAATCTCTCTCATTTCAAAGAGTGTGATGTAAGTTTTCTAAATGGAGAGCTTATAACTTAGATGATTTTTCTCTGGGTGCCTGTACATGAATTGATCGCTGCCTCTTATGTCCAGTGACTTATTGATTGCAAGGGAATATAAGAAGTTCCTCTGGAAGATAAAAAGCCCCCTCATCTTTCTTTCCATGGCTATGGTCTGGTTTTTTTTGCTTTGTTTTTCCTCAAACATTTTATATATATATATATATATATATGTGTATGTGTGTGTGTATATATATATATATATATATGTATCTCTGCTATATTTTAAGGGCCTTATTCTTCTGCTCTTAAGGAGGACACAGATGTGCAGATTAAGGGCAGAACATACCTTGTTCTGACACATCTTCTTATGCCCTGTTGTGTTTGGGAGTGGTCTGGAGGGCTGCCATTTCTTTAGTTGCAGAAAAGAGAGAAAAGGAAAAACAAATGCTGGGGAAGAGTGGTGACGCTAACATGAAGCTAAAAAAGAATTAAAATATTGGATTTGGTTCTCTGTTTAGAAGTTGGTGTTTATTGGGCCTCATGACAGCTTACAGGTCTGCTAGGAATTCTTCTGATCCTCTTAGGGACTATAGCTAATCACACAACATCCATCTCAAAGCATGCCAAGTCTTAAGCATCCTGAAAAATACTCTGCGTCTTTTGGAAGCACTGTGCAGGAGATTAAAGCTCAGGGGGTGTGTGGGGGAGAATCATAGCCTGCTTTCAAATCAGCATCACTGTGGGCAGTCCAACGAATCAGAAGAGCAGGAGTTATCTTTGCAATACATACATTGGATGCATTAGCAATTTATAATTAGAAATATTCAAACCACTTAATTTTTGCAATGTTTTTATTCTGATTTTTTTAGACTAAAGTTGTGGGAAAAGTTGATAGATTATAGTCAATTTTGGATTGATTTTTCACTTTAGGAAAACTTTCAGGAGAAAGGTTAAAAAGTGTATTTTGTTATGAAGAATTAAAAGCTCCATATTGTCTCTTTGGAGTTCTGGGGTTTGTGAAGCTAAGTCTTGCATAAAGCACAGTTTTCTGCAGTGGTTATTTGCACAGCATATTACTTGTTGGAGGCCAACCAGTAGAACGCAGTTTGGTCTTGTTTTTCTCTGCACTTGAAATATTTTTTTAAATGCCATATTTTGCTGCAATTTGTGTTGTCATTTATGATGTTCATCTTTTAAATATATTTGAATAATTGCACACGCAGATTGTGCATCATTTAAATCAATGATCTGTATGATTCCTGAAAACATCTTTCCCTTCCAAGAGCACAGGCATAAATGGTTACATAAGCAACTATATTCGTTTACTTTATATACTTGTAGTCTTCATTTGCCTTTCAATGTAGTTCTTCTCACCTTCTGATGCAAAAAGTGCTGATCACTACATCACTAGACTTCCACTTACATTAGGAACTAGCTGAATACAACATAAGGTCTAGGAACTGTGATGGCTTGTGCTGTCACATCTGCATAAATGGTGAAAAGAAGGTAGGCAATGAGGTGAGAAAACCTGATACTTAACAGTCAAGATGGGGAGTGAAGTATGAGTAATCACAGAATGCCCATACAAGTCTAAATCATTAGCAATTAAGTGGCAGATAAAAGCCAACATCCATAAATGTGAAGTTACACATGTGAAGAAAGATAATAAGAGTTTCCCATCAATATAATGGACTTTGCACTAATTTCTGCTTTTCTGTGCCAGAACGAGACTTGTAGAGAGTTTTATTGCTGATAAAAGATCAGATGAATGACAAGTTGTGGTCAAAAATTAAACGGAATATTAGATGTTGGGAAAGGGCAGAACAAAGCAGAGAGCTCTGTCTGTAGGAGTTGGGAAAGTTTCAGAGAAAGGCCTGTTAGTTATCAGGACAAAGAATGAAGAAGATAAAACTTTTCTGGCTGGATAAGAGGTGATGACAAAGGTGGTCTCTGATAGTAATCTGAAAAATCATTAACAGCTTGAAGAAGGAGATAGGGATTCATGGTTTATTGTCTCTTCCAGTGTCATGTTAAATGAAGCCAGGGGCACTGGGTGGCAAACAAAAAAAAGGTGTTTTTTCATGGCACAGGTAGTGGAAATACTGGAGTTGCTTGACATGACGTGCTGTAGATGCTAAAAGTAGATACATGTTGGAAAAAATTCTAGGTGCTCTCAAGGAACATTATCGAGAGGAAGTGAATGGAAAAGTCATCTGAGGAAAAACTCCCACGTGAAAGTGGACTGCACGTGGTTGCCCTGCTTTTCCTCTTCCTTGGATACTTCCTTATGTCACTTGTAGGCAGAATAAGGGGTCTTTGGTCTGATAGAGCTGTGTGCTTGGAAATATTGCATGTCAGTTTTATGTCAAGGCGTGCCAGAATTCACAGGATTACTGTAATCTCTCTGCGGACAAAGCTGTGGTCAGGGCTTCTTAGCATTTTTGAAGTAAAAAGACAATATATTGGGAACTGAGCGGAGATGAATACCACATGTTTTATGTAACTACCGAAAGTGTAGACCTAAGTGGGAGAATTTTCTTCAAAAAAGCATATTATCTGAGGTATGTGTTGTGGTAGATCACTGCAGTCCTGCACCAGAATAAACTTGGAAAAATGTAACTAATTAAGGTCTGAACTACATACAGCTAACTTCTGGTAGGAAGGGTAATTTGAAATTTTTTTTCAGGATGAAATAGTAAACTTAAGTGAATCTGGGGTGTGAGTAAAGAGAATGCGTATTTGTACATTATAATTATCACTAATGCATTTTGAAACTGAAAAAGAAACTACTTTTGGTTAGGGATTCACTTTTGTTAAAGGTAATAGTCTATTAAAGGTAGTTTTCTGTTTTGCAGAACTTCTTCAGTGATGTAAGTCAGCATTTTCCAGAGTGAATGCAGATTAGTGGTATTATGTTGTCAGCTTGGAGTTGGTATCTGGTAGCATTGCACGACGGTTTAATCACAGTAGGTAGCTCATTCTTTGTAAAAGATGATTTGAGCATCTTTCAGAGAGCTGACAGTTCATAAAGGTGGTTGTAATGAACCACCAGGTTACAGCTTGCCTGGAGTAATTGAAGCACCTCATCAGACACCCAGCAAGCACATTTTTCCTTATCACACAGCTTGGGTCATAGGCTTTGCATTACTTAATACACACAGGATGGAGATATCATTACAGCAGAACAATATATAGTATTAAAGGAGATTTCAGATTGTTGAATTCTGCTTGCTAGCATTAAAGGGGTGTTTTTAATTCTGCAAATTATATGCTTGTGATTGCCATGGAGTCATTTGTTAATACCTCAAAATTATAACAATTTTTTTACTCTATTTGGCAATGGACATATTGCTGTAGAAGTACATTGAAAGAAATTTAAGACTATTAGCTTTTCTGTTTGTGAATGACATTACCCTACAATTCCTACTCCTTTTTTTTCTTCTTGAATACATAAGAAAGCTGTGCTTTATCTGCGGAGTGAAGAACCTTGTCTGTGCTAACACCAAAATAGCAGATGTAGGTGATAATGTTTGTAGTGTAGTGAAAAGAATGACCTGAGCACATGCCTGGGTTATTGAGCGAGTACCAGTCTGATCAGCTCATCTGCCAGCACCAGGGAAAAGAACTGGTGAGAAAAACACAAGTAGTTTGGGGTATGTAGCATCCCCAGTCTATAAGGCTTTTGATTTAATTATTTCAAATTGGTGAATATATGCCTTTAGAAGAAATAAACTGTG
Source organism: Atrichornis clamosus (assembly GCA_013400975.1). Taxonomy (NCBI): domain Eukaryota; kingdom Metazoa; phylum Chordata; class Aves; order Passeriformes; family Menuridae; genus Atrichornis; species Atrichornis clamosus. The sequence continues at coordinate 100,490 of WBMZ01012538.1, forward strand.
AAATTCACACACACACACCACCTGCACACTGTCACCTCCAGCTGACTGTGGAGGCTTTTATTAACGTCTTATTAGAAGAGTTTTTGCTTTCTATAGTGTTTGCTCTTTCTACTGTGCTCTAGCTTTATTTTCTACTTACTGTTTTAAGACAAAGGAATTACATGGAATGTCACTTCTAATTTTAACTGTTAGTTTAGTTCTTGACTTGATATACCTACCAGTAGATTCCCCACCCTGCCTTCAGGAACAAATCTCCAACTGTAAATCAGTTCACAATGACACACTTCTTTCCCATCACAATTGTGCATCAAGTCGGATCTACAGGAAGGCAAGAATAGCTCAAACGTGTTTGACAGTTTCAAATGTTTCTCAGTGCTTTCATTTTCAAAAAGGTTTTTTTTTTTTTTCCCCCTCCCTAGTCCAAAGAAACATTTCAGGCTGGAGTCTGCAATAAGGTAGCCACAAATTCTACTTACACTGTAATTAAAAATTCAGTGCAGATAGTTAGAAACAATTGAGGAAATGTATCAGTGTAATTTCAAATACTGCGTGCTTCCCTTGCTTCTCTAGAATGTGATTTTGGCTTTTACGCCACCTGCAAAAATGTTATGTTTTTACTCTACCAGAAAACTTGTCTCTGCATTGTATACTTCAGATTGCCCATGTACCTGGACCTGGCTACTTGAATGAGGGATGCCAGTTTGATATAACTTATTTCCTTTACATTAAAAGGAGCTGTATATGGCTATGTAGGCATGAATATGCAGTTAGCAGACAGCTACTCCTGTTTGGTGTCACTGTCTCTTGCCTGAGCTTTAGGCATGAATTCCACAGAAACAGGGGTGTCTTCAATCCTCTGAAACTCCTGGCAGTTGCAGCAGACAGTCATGGATTTAGCAGTACAGTAGCACTTTGGTTTTACAACATCATTCTGATAGCAAAACTTGGCCAATCGTTTGGCAAAGTGAATTGGAAGAATTTCTACTAATTCTAGCTTTGGGGACTCTCCTGTTGCATGTTCACTGGGATATTTAATTCAGATTTATGAATCATTGAATTGTTTCCACAAATCAGTGTTTTAAAACAACTTCCTCACCTGGGGGGTGGTGGTGTGCCTGCAGGCTTTGTCAGTTTTTAGAGAAAGATGTAATAGTTTAAGGTCTAGTTGCTGTTTGGCATTTAGATTGATCCAGTACGTTTTTATAGCAGTTATCCAAGAATACCAATGGCAGGAAGATAAAACCCCAGGACATTAGATCTTAGCACAGTAGTACAGATCTGAGTTTGATTCTATTTTCCATGCATAAAGACCAGATCATTAGAATGCACCCTTTCATTAATATAAAACCTAGAAAAATAAAATAATAGCTAGTCTGGATCAGCTCACGTTTTGCACCTAAAGTAAGAGAGAAATTTTGGATCTCTTCAGGTACTGAAAAACAAAGCTGATTGACTATCAGATATGCATAATGGTTTCCTTGATAACAATTTTGTCATTCAACTTTTAAGTAAATTTCTTGTTAGCTTTTTGTGTGACAGAGCATAGCACAGCCCATCTAAATGATGAAAAGTCTGCCATAATAGTAATTGTGAAGGTATTTTTCTTCAGGTTTTTGTCAGGGTATGGGACACGTTTTGCAGTAATGTGCTTTATTTTCTGGCAGCCTTATGCTCTTTCATTCCTTTTTCTTGTTTCTCTTCTTGTTCCCTCTCACATATAGAAAAATTAAATACACATCCTCTATCCGTGTTCTGGATTGTGTATCTTGCGAAAATATTCAGAGTTAATTGAAGCCGCAGCAATGCTCCATTCCAGCTTCCACTGGTGCAGAGGGTGGAGTAACTTGTCTCTAAAGAGGCTCTTGTGCTGCAGCATCTGCAGTCTCAAGATGCAGGGAGCTTGAAAACTTCTTCTCCTCTCTTGTGTTTATGGTTCCTGTTGTATGTCAATGCATTGTGAGACTGCACTGAGACAAATTCTTGTTAATGATTTGAAAGGTATTTTTCCACCCACTTGCCAATTTTTTTGTATTATACCCATGTCTCTGATATACAAATGAAAACATCAAGTTATTCAGTCTTGGCAATGATAGCAAACTACATGGAAGCTGTGATTCCTCATTCCTGGTCTTTCCAAACACCTGAATTTCCTGAAAGCCATGCAAGAGGGAGTTACTTTTCTTCATATACTGCCATATAGCCACTTACCACAGGTACATCTTTTTGAAGAAATGTTGAGTGTGGGGACTTCTCATGTTTGTGTGTTTCATCTGTGGAGCATGAATGTCATCAGAGAAACCATTTTCTCCAGGGATGGAAGGAGGAAAAGGTGTTAAGAGTTATTTTTTCTTTTTTTTTGTCAGAGAGCCTTTTATGTACTCACAGCTGAGTGTTAAATGGTCTCAGACCCGCATTAATTTCCAAAATAAGCCCCTTCTTTTGGTCATATCTCCTTTGAAAGATTGCTGGCTCTCAAAGGCATAAGGCTGCATTATCCACTTTTCAAGGGAAGGTTTGGTACTTCAAAATCTAAAGAATTAAAATAGATCATTGTGGTGGAGAACTCTTCCTAATTAGTCTGTTTTGTTGGACTACTATTGTCTATTTTCCTAAACTCACTTTAGCTGTTGCTCATAAAGCCTTGCATTTTATTTTCCCTCCTCAAAGAATGCCACACTTGACAGCACTTGAGAGTCACTACTGGTCTGCCATGTATTGGCAATCACTGACTTGCTGGATTCTATAAATAAAAGAGTCCTCAATATAGCACTTGTGTTTCTACCAAAACTCTCTGCATTGTTTCGCTACTTTCTCCTTTTATCTCTCTTTTTTTTTTTAAACAATCTGGTTTTTTTCTGTCTACATGACAATACATTCCTTTTAGCCCAGCCTGAATAACATTTCAAAGAAATCAATTTACGAGTTGTTTCTAGATAAGTCTGTTTGGTTTTTTTAATCTTCTATAGCTTCTCTCTTGGTTTTTGGTGTATTTCAATAAAACATAATATTTTTTTCCTCGCTCCTCGGTTTTATTTTAACTTTCTGTTGCCTTTGGATGTTGACTTGTGTTTTGTTAACTGGGTTTGGAGTATTCATTTAGTAAGTGGTAAAAGGTTAGAGAGAATAAATATAGATTTTCTCAAGGAAATCCTTCAGACTTTCTGAAGTGCTGTGTTACTAGTCGGTCTTACTGTATTAAATGTTCACTATTTTGCTCAGTGTATTAGGAGGTAAGCAAAGAGTCCTTTTGTGAGAAAATCAGGATCAAGGCATCCATTGGAAAATGAACATGAAACCCTTGGTAAAAAGTTTGAGTCTGGTTCTGACAGGCCAAATAACACAGCATCCCTGCAGAGAAAGTGGTAGACAAGAACACTTGTGCGTATTAGGTAGCTGTTATAAATTTGAACTGTCTCATGAAATCATTAAGTGTCAGACATAGGATACTAAAGTTCACAGCTATCAGTAAAATTGCTGTGCAATATGAAATATATTTTGTCTTCAGCATCACTTGGAACAAAGTATCACCTGAGGAAGGAATGTTACAATAAGAATTTACATTAAACCCTGCAGAATCTCACTGAAGTAGAGAATGAGCTCTATGACATTCATGTTGGGAACCTGGAATGAAGGGAGTGTATTGGGTGCATGCTCTAAGGGTTATTTGTTACCAGATGTTAGGGATAAAAAATGGATAATAAAAGTTTTAAGGGAAAAAAGATTAATTCTGAGGCAGTGATTGATAGCTTTACTCTTCTGAAATATGAGTCAGACTTACTAAACTAGAAGAGTCTGCATCTTCTCTGCAAAGCACTCACAAAGAGTGATAGTGGTAATTTGTATCCCATTGCATTCAGCAATAGGTCAATATCACTTAATGTCATTTGAATTGCATAGCCAGAGACCATATTCGAAATTTCAAGTGCTGATAAAGGAACCCCTTTCAAATAGAAATTGAAGAGAAATGCCTTCTGTAAAATCAGACGTTATTTTGTTCACTTGAAAATATCCTACTCCTTGAATAGCATCTGACGTTTGATTCGGCCTTGTTAGGAAATAGGAAAGTTTGAATGAGCTGGGGTTGCCTGACTTACTTAGGAATGAAGTGTCATCTAAACTTTTAAATACCTGAAGTACAAAAAAATACCCCAAGTTACTTTTTAAAGTTTCCTGCAGTGTCTTTTCTTACAGTTTATTCCTTTTATAACTCATTGAGCTGAAACAGGATGGCATGTATCAGTAATTAAAAAATTCCTGTATCCATCTGCCTAGTGACTACTCTGCTTTGTTGTCTTTGAATCTACGTGGCACATCAGCTGTGAGCAGCCAAACAGAAGGACTTCCCAGTCAGGTTCCCAATCCTAATGTTTTGTCATCTTTGTTTCACAGAGTTCTGATGCCTCTGAAGTGGTAATCCTGGAGCGCTGCTGGGTTGTGGAGTTCAGGAGTAAAACAGATGTTTCAGTAGTTCTCAGTAAGTAAGACATAGCTCAATGTGTTCAGTGTCAATCTTTTATTTCTGCCAATAAAATACCCCAACCACGCAGGCATTGAAACTCTGCTAGAAACTTAACTAAAATATATCCTGCTGTTTGTTCAATGCATACATTTAAATACAGGTGATCTCTGAATTCATGCCTGAAAAGAAAATCCTAAAGGCTATTGTTTTTCTAAAATCAAGTGGAAGTCATGCCAACTTCTTCCTCTGACAATAAGTAGGAGTTTGAGGTTCTGTTTTGTTAGGTATTTTGTACAATATGGAGTTTATGTTGATGCATAGCCAACGCATCTTATTCTTCAATGATCAATTATTGCCAAACTCCCTATTAAATGAGAAGTTTCCTGTTTTCCTCACTTTTTATCAACTCTTCATTTATAAAATTGTTAAAAACTGCAGCAAAAACTAGCTATTTCCTAGAAATCAGAATCCTTGTTTTGGGGGAAGCATTTGATTTGGAGAAAATGCTGACAGTTTTCTTGACAGGAACTACTCAAAAGAGCCATTGTGTTAGAAATTTTTTAAGAAGTGGATTCTTTCTGATACCACTGCAGAGTTTTGAAGTCCTTAGATCATTATGCCATTTTTTGTTAGCTGTGATGGTCTGAGGTAAAAAAAGGTATTCTGCATTTGTGGGCTTGATGGGCACCTTTTATGTTTAGTAGAAGTTCCTATCATCTTTTTTTTAGACACAACAAAATGTCCATCTCACTTCAAGGAAAACGTTGCATTAATTATGCAAACTTTTGTCCTCACCTGCTGAACAGATTTTTAGTGGTTGGTCACATTTAGGAAGGCAGTGACCTCAAATGTATTCATTATGGATGTTAACCTTATCTGGGTAGTGTTCTGGGGAATAGCTCAAATCCTGCATCTTTTGTAGGGAACAAAAATCATATGTTTTGTGCCTGGTGTTGAGGCACGGCATCAAAAAAGAATTTCTTTCTGGGTTTGGAAGCATTGCTTTACTTGATTAAAAGAGCTGAATTCTTACCATTGCCTCTCAAATTGAGACTTTTTTAATGGGGCCCTCAATGAGTCCAATTCATTCATAGAATTATCAGCTATATGAGTATAAATGCAGTCATGCTAGTTGCCTTCTGATACTTCTTTTACAATGCTTGAACGTAATGCTACTGAACTGAACCCAGAACACATTTGTAATTGCTGACAGGACTCCTTCAATTAGCTTTGAAGCCTGCAAACAGGACAGTTTCTGTGGCAGTGAGAATGGCAGATTTTAGGCCCAAAAGCTGGGGATGTAGACAACAATGAATACTTAGTAAGCACTTTGGACTGCCTGTGGAGAAAAAAAGGGTCTGTGAATATGTGCGGAGGAAGAAATATGCTTGCATAGCTAGGAACAGAGACTGCTAGCTGAGAGACAGACTTTCCAAAACAAAGTTTTTGAGGGTCGATGGTGTGTGAGTAGTCACCAGAGGTAAGGGTGGCACTCTGAGCGGCCTCTAAAAACATATTAAAAGGGAAAAGAGGAAACAGTGCAGAAAACTCCAGGTGAGCAGAGCCAACAAATGATGATGCATGCCTGGGGCATGACCAAAGAGAAGATAGAGGAAGAGACAGCTAGAGAAGAAATGTATTTCAAACTTGGCAATTTTCCCATGCTGGAGAACAAGCATGACAATCTTGGCCAATGATCTGTTGGATGGGCAAAGAAAGCCAGACTATTATGAGGTATTAGAACTAAACTGAAAACAAATGAAGTTGATATGCAATGTACTGAATGAGGATAAAATACCAAAAGAAGTGAAATAATGATCCATGTACTGGAGGAGAGAATACAATTCAGAGGACAAAATGGGGTAGAAAAGCAAAACTCAGGAATTAGGAACAGAGGTCTTTTGTCAGTGGGGACTCTGACCATGAAAAGCTAGTTGCATTGTCACAAGGATAGATCCATTGGCTATTGTGAGCCAAAAAAAAGCTACATAATGTGTATCTGGGACTTTAAAGAATAGGAGGACATACCTGCTCACACTTTCCTTGTGGAACTGATGGAGGAGAGCTGTGCCACAGCACAGCAGCAGCTCCAGGAAAGGAGGCAGAGTTGATCTGTGAGGTTTAACTTGTGGCGTTAAAAGAAAATTTTCTTCATCTTGCAAGCTTCAATTAGGAATTGTGAAGGTGGTTTGGAGCGAGCCTTTGCCCAGTTGACTCCATGTGTCTCTGAGTGGTGGGCTGAATCCTAGGAGTCACAAGAGTGAGAAATGGAGACTGACTGGCATTTTCAGGAAGAGAACAAAATAAAGGGCAATAGAGAAAACATGGAGGGGAAAAATAAGGACAGTTCCATGCATCATCTAGTGATAATGTGGAGCTGATGATCACCTCAGGGCACTGTAGGCTCTGAAACGTCAAGGGAAGTACAGAAGAGGTCAGACAGTCAGAGCAGATAATCCTGTCAGTGCTTCAAGTGGAGTGCTCCCAAAGCAGGATAGTTCTAAGTGGACCATGGAAGGAAACAATGATTTGTTGGGTGAACTTTCAGTCTGCATGTGGCTGGTGGCTTATGTGCCCCTGTAATGTGAACTGATCACTATGAGCAGGACAGGCCAGACACTGGTGTGAGGTGAATTGAATATGGTGGTTCACATGAGTGTGATTCACTTCTGAATTCAGGAAGAGGGGAAGAGGTGCTCCAGACACTCTGGAAAATATTCTCTTGGAGAGATCCCAGTGGAGCAAGTACTTTCCTGCCACCTGTGCAGAGGCCATGCTGCAGCTGTAAAGCACGAGGAGGAAGGAAGAGCAAGAGGAGCTCTGATAATACGCCCTCAGTATGGACTGATCATAACCTCCAGCCTTCAAAGCTCCATGCTGCTCAGGATGTGGGGAAGACAGAGGATTTGGGGGTGAAGTTGAGTTGGGGGAAATTAATTCTTCTTTCCAGAAGATGAGTCTGTTTTGCCCATGGTGGTAATTGGAAAGGGATCTCCCTGTCTTTATCTCGAGCCATGAGCTACCTCTTCTTTTCTCCCCCAGCCCTGTTGAGGAAGGAGAGTGAGTGAGGTTGGGGTGGGTGACTGGAGCTGGCCAAGGCCAACGCACCCTGCTTAGTTTGCATCAAGCATTTAGGTGTGCTCTGCCTGCTTCCAGATGTTCAAGCAGAAGAGTGAAGAGCAGAAAGATAGGCAACCAGGAACAAAAAGTCGTGATAGTGTTGGTAGTCTTCTGGTCAGTGTTATATTTCCCTGGAATAGTGCCATAGGTTCTCTGTGGCTGGATGTTTGAACTCCCCCAGGAGCAGTCTGAAGTTGACCACTGTGTTGTAGAGACCCTCATGCTGGGGAGACCAGAGAACTCTGCCTCCTTTCCTCTGTGTTATGTGTGCAACACAAAATTGGGAATGTCCCAAGAGAGACAGGCACAGTGAAATGAAACCAGATGTGAGAGAGCATGCAAGGACTGCCTTCCCTTCATCTGTCTTGCAGGAAGAGAGATTCCTTAAAGACTGTATTCCTTTCATTGCTGTGTGTGGTCCCTTAGTGAGCAGGAGATAGGAGTTGTAGCATCCAAGTAGGGATGGTGATGACGGTGGGAGGGAGCAGGAAGAAGACAGGCTTTTGACACAAGGTCACAGTCATATTGCAGTTCATCAGAAAAACAACAAAAAAAAGGAGCCTGTACGTAGGAACACTCCTAAGACAGCAAGCATTCCCTTTTGGCATTTGTAGTATGCAAGCTACTTGGAGATTTTTGTTTTGATAGTAGTGGCTTGAAAAGGCAGGTCAGGATCATTTCCTATTTTATAGATGGAATAGCTGAGGCATATGTAAAGGTTACTCTTGCAGAACTAGGCAGAGAACCAAGACCTCTGAATTCTGCCTTTTTTAAGGCAGACTGACGGTCCAGCCAGAGATATGATCCCGTTCCACTCACCTAAAGCACTGCTTTGCAAGGGCCACACTTGGTACTTTTGGTGAGTGCTGCAGTGTTTCCATTCAGGGATCTTGAGATACCATGGTGATATTAAAATATTTGTGTGGTTTGCATTGCTTCCAGAATAGGTGTGGTATTTAATGGAAGGGGAGAAGCAATGTGGCCTGTGTGGAATCTTGACAGGTATTTGTAGAAACAGAGTATTGTACTGCAGTAGTCAACCTAGGCTATCATGCTATATTAATTTCAGATATCCAGACCCTTGGTGAGGTTCTGTGGGGTCTTAAATGGAGATTATAATGGTAACTTACAGAAGTTTATTCCATCATTGCAAAATTAAAAAAAAAAAAAGTACTGAAGATAAAAAATTTAATTAAATTCCTTATCTTTGGTTGAAAATTTAACTTCCAAAGGAAGATTAACATAGCATCATGAGTAACCATGGGATGATTTCATCACTACTAATTTGAACATGAAATGCATCAGCATATAGAATTCAGGCAGCTTTGTAAATTAAAAGGCTCTGATGTCTGTATTAGAAATATCCTGCGGATATAATTTACGTTTCAAAGCTTCCATTCTACTTTTGTTACAGCATATGGTGGTTAGCTGTGATGGTGCTTTATATTACAGAGTGTCAGTGACTCACTGGTACTCTTAACCATTTTCCTCTGCTGAGCCAGCAACTGAGAATTACTTTTTTGCTGGTGTGTGTGAAAAGAGACAGACAACCTCTAACCTTTTTGAACTCTTACTTTGCATATTGGCATAGGAGGAAAAATAGTGATCCTCTAAAAAAGTAAAGGCTGCTATCATGGACATTGAGCAAGGGATTTGTACATTTATTTGATTTAAATCATCCCAGTAATTTCTTTTTAGTCCTGTTCAACTTGATGTTATGCTTATAACTTCATGAAGGAAAATGAAGCAAGCCAAAGAGTCAGTCTTCCTGCCACTTTTACATGTTTAGTAAGATAAACGACGAAAAATTTCTGAAGAAAAAAATTAAGATTAATAACATGAAAAAGCTATAAAACCAAAGTGTTTTCTCACTGCCCTTGGAAATGTGTTTGTTTGTTTAAAGTTTTCATTTTGAAAACCTTTCCATTAAACTACAGTCTTTTGAAAGACAAGAGTCAGCTCCAATAACTGCCTAAACTTTTTTTGGTGACTCAATTATTTCTGAATTGACAGAAATTAAGGTGTCTGGGTAAGAGGTTGTGATTAATGTTATAATAAAGTCCACTTAAAAAAATTAGAGGAAGGATATTCATACATTTTTAGCAAGAAGTGTGTTTTCACTTTTAAAACAACTGAAATATCAAAGTACTTAGAGGGGAAAGAGGCAATTGCTATTGTTAAATTGAAAAACTGAGGAAATTTAAATTTTATTATGAAATAATGTGAAGAAGGAAATGCTAGCTGGGGATGAAGGAGCTAACACCAAAATGCATTTCTGATTTTAGACAGTTGGGTAAGAGTAGAAAAGGCTTTCTAGTGTCACTGGGGATGTGTCAGCTTTCCTTGTGCTATTCCTTATTTGACAGCAGTCCTTTTGAGCAGGGGCATGGCGTTATTTATTTGAGCGGTACAAGTCCTGTGGGACCGTGACTTTCTGTGCTGACTCCTGTGGGAGAAAGTCTTGTGGAGATCAGGCTTCAGCAAAAGAGCTGGTGGTGAACAGAGTCCTGACCAGAAGAGGTTCTGTGAACAGACCTGGCTGCTTTCCAGGACCTGCTTCCTCAGGCCTTGCCTTCAGATGTGTCTCTGATACTGAAATGAGAGGGAACAGCAAGGTGGGTGAGCTGCTGCAAGGGCTCCTCAGCACCTGCCTGGGAGGTGTGCTGTCTTGAGAAGCTGCCCGAAGCAGGACAGCCACTGGACCACATCAGCTTTCCATAACGTCACTGTAATGCAGCACTTCTGGCCAGCTATGCAGAGCTTCAGTTCACGAAGAAAAAGAGGTAGAATGACACATAATTTTCCTTTGAATTTAGGACTACTAAGTTCTATGTTTGTTCTGCAAAGAAAACCATTGTGTTTTACTTCTAGAAGGTTTTCCCTGAGTTTATGACCTTGAAATCCCACTGGGGATGTCCAGCATGAAGATGAGAATTACTCTTCTGCTAGTGCAGATTGACAAGTAGATAGAAAATTTTCTTAATATTGTATGTTCTTAAATCTTACATGACATTCTATTCAAAAATGGTGTCACAACAGTAAAACTAGGAGTGCATGCCAGAGGCATTGGTCTTGTTGAAATCAATAGTAAAAATTTTCAAAAGGTAGGAATTTTTTTTCCAAAACCAACTCATGGTAACCCCTGTCAGCAATAACAGTATGACAAAGGATGTTTGTGTTACCTCTATTTTCCACAGTAACTTCCTAATAGCATAATATAAAGTGCTGTTGTCTGCCTATGAAATACTAGTGCATTTAGGCTTGTTGTTTATATTTTTATGGATTAATACATCTATTATCTATTTAAGTAATAATGTTTTAATATAATAAAACATGTAGTAATAATGAAACATGTTTAGTTAATTATTTATATAACTCTTCTGATATGTTTGCCACTCATTTGAGTCCTCATTACATTTGTGGGTCTGTTAGTTTCCTTTTGGAAAAGATTAATATCAGCTTTGTTTCCCTACTGAAACTTGGAATTAAGTGTCTGAGTTTGTTAGGGCTTAGTGTATGCAGCTGGCTTAAAATAATAGCCAGCAACTATCTGAGAGAGAAGAGCAAAGAGATGATGATCTTTATTATATAAATAAACCCATGTACTCCTTTATTGCAACAGACTTTTTCACTAGTGTGCATTTCTCACGTTGTGTTTCTTCTGGCATGATGACTTTTGGTACACAAACTTCCCAGTACCTAAAGGGGGATCTACGGGAGAGCTGAAGAGGGACTTTTTACAAGGACATGGAGTGGTGGGACAAGGGGGAATGGATTTAAAGTAAAAGTGGGCAAGTTTAGATTAAATGTTAGGAAGAAATCCTTCACTGTGAGAGTGGTAATGCACTGGAACAGTCCAGAGAAGCTGTGGGTGTCCCATTCGTGGAAGTGTTCAAGGCCAGGTTGGATGGGGCTTTGAGTAACCTGGTATAGCAGAAGGGGCCCCTGTCCATGGCAGGGGGATTGGAACTAGATAGTTTGTAAGGTCCCTCCCAGCCCAAACCATGCTGTGATTACATGCACTGAAACAGTGTGGGAAATAGATAACTTACCTACAGTTGGGTCTGCAGAATAAAACTTTTTGCATTTGCAGTGATGAGTCATTTTCAGGCATTTTCATATGCTTTTCAGAATTTAACTTAGCTGTCAGAGTACTCCAAAGAACTAAATATAGCAGACTGTAGTGTTTTGAAGTGATAGTTTAGAATGAATTTCCACATCTCAGAACTGGCACCTGTTAGATCAGAATACAGTGAATTATGCCCACTCCTACTGCATTTCACCATCCATTTCTGGTGCCATGCATATTAATGGTGATTCAGTATGCCTTTTGACATTGGCAGTCTGATTTTTACAGCTAAGAGGTAAATATAAATAGCATGATTTCAACTGAAAAGCATTGATTTCCTCCCAAAGCAGATGTTTTTTTATCTAGCTAGTGGTAGGATATTTCAAGGCAAAATCACTATTTCTATATAAAGGAAGAAAATAAAAGAATACCTTGATGTATTTGTGTTTTGACTGTTAAGTGTTGACTTGTTTGTCTGACAGTCTTTCCTTCACTAAGGTGTCTTGGCTATCCAAACTGCTTTTAATAAAATTCTGTGCTTTTGTGGTTTTAAAGGCTGCAGGTGTTAGTTTTGATGGTGGGTGGGGTCGTTTTGTTTTGTTTTTGTGTTTTAATTAGAATGGCTGATTGTTAATTTTGATCTTGATGTTGGTTGATTACATGCCTTTTCTTTCCTTTCCATTTTCCACTAGTAGGTCCAAAATAAGATGAAATAAACCAAACTTCTGACTCATTGATGTCAGTGACAGAAGGAAGTAGACCGCTCTGCTGTTGCAGATCTTACCAGAGCAACAGAAAATTGTCAGCTCTTCTAAATACTGAGTTTTATGAAGGTTGTTGCCCTCATGGCTCAGATGCAGTACCAGCTCACACGAGAGCTTACAGCTGACACTTCTCTGTCTCTAGAGCCATTTTTGACAAGTAGCAAAGCTTAGCTTGGTTGGGTTTGGTCACTCAAGAACAGAGTTTGTGTGTAAACAACGATCTAGTGAACATCTGCAGCTCCCTCAGATTTTGAACATTCTTCTCTCAGGAACAGAATACCTTGTTTTTCTGACTGAGCCAGGGCTAGAGGCAAGAGTTCCTTAGTAGCTTTCTTAACTGCCCCTGAGGCCAGAAAGATGTTCCCCCCACTTTGTGTTTCTCTTTCCAATCTTTCCTCATGAAACCTATAGCCCAACTGGCATATGAAATGTTACCCAGCATTTTAAATGGCATCTGCAGTCACACAGATTTCCTTAGATCCAGCCCAAAAAAAAAACCTTGTCCCACCTCCACAGGGATTTGTGTACAGTTTTTAGAGGCTTCCAGACTTGAGGCTTCATCTTTTATTCCCTCCATAACCATAAAAGCAGAGGTAATTGTAACTGGCAGATGCTCAGTTTATGAAGTGCAAACAGGTTTAGAATAACATGCACAACTGCCCAAGGTTAGATACTCAAGTTAGTAAAAGGAATTTAAATTCATGTTGTATTGAAAAGAACTTGTTTGGATTTTCAAGCTAAGTATGAAAACCTTCAAGTGTTCTGTTTCATCCAGTAATATGATATATGGCTTATTTAGGTCAGAATGATTTTCATGTCCAACCAAATATTTCAATCCTTATTAATTCAATAGCACAGGTGTTTTATAGAGTTTTATGTCTCTAAATTAGTTGGTAACTTGTTTTAAAGAAGCATTGATTTTTCTTTCTTTCCCAGTTTGCTCTTCTTGGTGTGTGTTGCACTAAATGTCACATTGAATTTGTGACTCTCTGAAGCCATGTATATTGCAGAATTTTAAATGCCTAAGAGGTGTTTTTTCTTCCTGTGTTAATCAAATGACAGACCCTTGCTACTTACCTGGATTCTTTGGGAACTTCAGCTTTATTTTTTTTTCCCTTTTTTTCTTTTGTTCTTAGAAAATTTGATCATTAAGCAATTAGACTCCAGGCAGAACAGTAAATGAGATGTGGATAGTAATGAGGTCAGAAACTCCCACATACAACCTGTTGAGTCTTCACAGAGGAGTTATGTCATGCTAAATTATCTGCATGTGTTGCTGATCTGTATTCTGGCAAGGATGAATGAGAGGCTGAGCATAATGGAGATCTCTAATAGAAGAAATGAGTGACACTTTCATTCTAGTGAATCTCACTCTCTGACAGAACTGTGTCTTCCTGTCCCTGCTAAATCAAATTCTTTTTCAAGTTAGGAGTTCTGAGAGCTGCCTGCTAGGCTGCAGAATCTGTGCTCAAAAAGGATTTCCCGTTTTGGTTTGATTCTGCCACCTAATTTAGCCCAATGCTAATTGCTTTTGGAACCACTCTGGATATGTTTAGGACTGCACCGAGTCTGAAAGTGCTGGGGTTTGACTCAAGAGGTGACTTGGGGGTGCATGGTTCTGTGAATATAAATATGTGTGTGGTGGTTTTGATTGTGTGTGATGTCAATATTTCCACGATCCCCCTTTGGAATCACAGTTGCTAAAAGCTGTTTCTATGTTTTCTGAGTGCAGAGTTTCAGAGTGGAGAACCGGATCTTTACCTTGAAGCCGCATCGAAGCCAGGCTGTGAATCTTGGGCTGTGGCACTGGGAGAGGCGAACTCGGAAGGTTTGCAGAATAAAATTCAGCAGCTCGGGAGGCTGATCATGGAAATCAAGGAGGAGAGATCATCAGAGGAAGCACGACAGTTTCTCCCTTCGTCCCAGTTAGACAGTCTAGGAGAGCCCCAGTTCACGAGTAAGCGCATGTACTCATTTGCCGCAAACAGGCCACATAATGGTGTTCAACTTCTTGCTTGCCAAAGTGCTAAAGTTGTAGAGCAAGTAAACTGATGAATATTGTCTTTAAATGATTTTACCTCCTATATTTTGGTTTATGCACATAACCTTCAGGGGAACAAATGTGTGATGACTGTGTTTCTGACTTTTTCTAACTTATTTTCTTCATAAGACTTAAAGAATGTCTTTCCTCTTTTACGTCCTATATGAACATATGGACTGCTGTTTAAAATACAGTCTGATAACTATGATAAATATATAAAACTTTAGTGATACTTAAATTAGTATCACAGATTTGTTCTTTGTGAAATAAAAGTACTCTGGGGATTTGAATGCAAGTAGCCATATGTTGAGTTGTCTTTGGTGCACTGGAGTCTAAAGACTGTTTAGTTGCCCAGCCACTTAATCAATCCAGCATATTCATAAAGATGTTTCAAGCCAATATGCTAGTGGCATAATTAAACTCAGAAATTAGTTAAAACTCCATTAAAAATTTTTTTAAAAAATATTTTTGTTTTTTCTCTCTGACCTTTCTAAGCTCTGCAGCTTTAACTTTTCTTGCACAGATGTGAATGAATAGTTACAGTAATGAGAACAGTGTGAAGCTAGACTTATTCAGCAACATCAAGTTTTTATGGAGCAGACACAGCTATAAATTTGGGGGCTTTTTGTTTGTTTGTGCTTTTTATTTATTTATTTTTTAAACAAAAATCTAGTTCCAGTTCCTATACCACCTTGGTCTTTTGCATCTGACCAAGCTCCTCGATACTGACTAATAATTAATAATACTCACTGGAGACAATACATAAATGTAAACAAGAGAGAGTTTTTAATTTCTACAAGTTCATTGAAACTGTAGTTGTGATTGATTAGTTTCTGCATCTGGTGAACAACTCGGTGTTATTTACCTATCCCTCTTTCCTTCCCACACTTCTCTTGTTGCATCTCTGTGGTTCATGCCTTTAGCACAACAAGAAAATATTGCCCTTTGCAGAGAAATACGCAACAGAACATAACTCCACAATGGATTAAAATGTTTTTGTTCCTGCTACATGGGAAAAAGAATTAATGTATTTATTTTCCAACAAAAGTTGGTTGTATTGCTTTACAATTTTTTTGTAGGTCAATAATGTGGTTATACTTTATTATTATATTAACCTTATTTTCATACTTTCACAGAACATAGGGTTTGTTTTTAATATGATGATATACCTACTTAAAAATGAGCGGTTAGATTTAATATTTTTCTGATTTTACTGATATATAGTCAGTTGTTGTGACTGAAAATCTTACAAATACCTGTCCATGAAAGGCAGGGGTTTTTTGTCTTAGTTGCCTTTCCCAGCAACAGAAATTTTCTATTAAAAAGAAGGAAGTTTTCTTTAAAAGTAGCCTTTTTTTCAGGCAAGTATTTAATGAAAACTTCTCTTTCACTATAAGTTTAAAACATAAAATGTTACTTCAGTGACAACGTCAGGTAGTTACAGGCACGTGCGAGTTTTAGTATGTATGAAAAAGCAAGATGTGGAAATCAAATTATTTCTAATATTTTTTTTTTCTTAACCTTTGAAGGTATTCAGAGAATTGCAAATGAGCCAAAACTGGAGTTCAGTCTTGGTAAGAAGTAATTTTGAATTTTTGGAATTGTAATGGCCTGTGTGTGTCTGAAGAATATATATATATGTGTATGTGTGTGTGTGTATGTATATATATATATATATAGTGTTACACAATGTAACATGTGACCTGCTTTAAAAAATGGAGCTCTAGGTGGGAGAGGTGCCTGTGCATGTCTCTTGAAATGCTGATTTTAGTTTTTTAATTGGTTGGAAGGGCTAAAGGTCTATTGAATTCTCTAATACTGTGCTGCTCTACCAAGCTGAAAATCTGCCCAACAGCTTTGTGAATGTTGTTTATGAAATACTACTTGTTTGGAAAAAAGCATTTAATTTGGAGTTTTTAAAAAGATACTTTATTCAGATAAAAGTGCTGTTTCTTTAGGACAAACTTTATTCCAAAAGCAATACTTTGTAGTAAAGAGTCAACGTAAATGTTTACCGAATTTTGACTTTTCATACTTAGTATAAGTAATTAGTATAGGAGAATTATGTATTGCTATAGTATGTAACAGAATTGTTCTGGGAGATGTTCTATCAGCTCCAGCCCCCCCACTCCATTCAGAGGGATACGGAATGATTCAGGTTGCTCAGTAGGACAAGCAAGCTAATTGAATGAGTGTGTATTCGTAATGCAAGATCAAGGAGTACAACATTTGCAGCCCAAACTGTGCACTGAGAATAACCGCTAAAATACTTTTTATTGTTCTTTCAGCAAAAGCTTTGAAGCTTTTGAAATAGCAAGTGAAATAATTATTTGCTGTAGAAGCACTAAATACAATAATTCCACACGGGAAATAAGACTGATACCTAGGTTTAATTGATTAATGGTTGAACTCTCTCTTCAGGGTCTTTTCCAACTGAAATGATCCTATGATTATTCCCTGTTCCTGTGTACAGTAAAATAACACAGTTGCAAGTAGTGTAGCTTATGAAATACCTGCTATTATGTGCTGTGTGCATTCTGAACTGACTAAAACTTGTCACATTTGTTATGATTTTTACATTCATATGACCTGCTAATGTTCACCTCATGTGTATAGCTGTACACTGAGAAACTTTTGCTCAGTGTTGTTCAGTATCTGTTACATTTACTCTGGTATAAAAACTTTAAAACATCTGTTGCAACAGAGCGTGTCTATGGGAGAGAGAGGGAAATACAGACATTTGTAAGCAGCATATTATATAAATATCAATTAGACTCCACTATTTGGAGAATTTAAATTATCTGCAAACGAATGTCCCTCAGAAGCCCCCCAAGAGAGCAAAAAGGATGGCATCAGGGATGTGACTGCAGGTTCTGTTTCTGCCCGTTCTGTTGTGGGAGCCTGTGTCCTGGCCCTGTCCTTGGAACTGGGTTACACAGCTTGTGTGCTGCTGCAACTGCGCTGATTTAAAAGCTGATACCTTAAAGCCGTGCCCTTTGGCATAGATGCAGTTCTGTTTCATACAATCATTTTTAGAATACCTTTAACTTTATCTGAGTATCTTTATCTGTATGTCTTAAAAATTAGATAGTCATGGCATTACAAAAAGCGTTGTCGAGTAGTTTTGGTTTCTTTTTCTGTAGAGGCTATTTTGGCAGAAATTGTTAAATGTTGGCATGGAAGAAAGGCCTAGTTCTCTGTTTGGAAATCACCGTGGTATAATGATTGTTAAGAGTGATTTTTGACTTTTCTGAATATTTCTAGATACATTTTATAGATGATGTGACTGTAGTATTTGGGCAGAGCTAGTAATTGCAGCAATAACAAACTCCCACAATGACTCTGGCATAGTGTAGGAGAGGGAGGAAGGCGCCACAGGCGCTGACTGCAAATTAGATGAGCAATGCTTTAGGAGAAGTTGCTTTCAGTGATAAATGTGCCCCAGCAGGCAGGAGTGTAAAAACAAAGTAAAGTAATTTTCAGACTTGTTTGGGCTCGTGCTGGATGGATCTCTGTTCAGTCGGAGTGTCAGTATTTGTGTTTTGCATTGGGTTGTTTCTAGTAGGCATTCATGTTCTGTGGTTTGTTCTGCAGCATTATTGATTGAGTCGCTGCGGCTCTGTGAGGGATCTTAGACACTGGCTTCTGCTGCTACTCAGGTAACAAATAGGAATAGCAGCATAAACCTCCCATTTTTGGCTGATACTCCTGCCCAGTGCCGTAAATCAGGGGCATTTGGCAACACAGACAACCACATAAAACTGATTTTTAGTGTCCTCTGATCCTAAAATAATACAGAGTATTTAAGCATAACACATTGGCATTAGGGGAATCCACCTTCAGTGACTGAGCAGTTCACAACATTCTTATTATAGCAGTTATCCTTCTTACTGGAACATCAACATTCCCATGCCAACACTTCCTAGCTCCAGCAACCCTAGTTACCAGCACTGCGCTGTTTGTTTGTACAAATGTACGTGCGTGCAGCAGACACCTCTTGCTGATGAGTGAGACAGGAAGGATTATTTTGCTGGGAAGGATGCACGTGCTGCTTGGCCCAACCAGCCAGTCAAAATTCCCCTGGCAAGGGCAGCCAGTGGAGATGCTGCTGTGCTGTTCATCTGGTTACTGGCAGGGCTGGAAGGGACTCTGTGCAGCCTGGCCTGTGCATCTGGGGAACGTGCTCAGCTGCTGGCAGGCCAAGGACACTGGGTGACTGATACCAGCCTTTGAAGGCTTGGATTATGTTTAATTAAAGGCTTGGCATTCACTTGAGCTAATCAAGGACTTCCAAGATCTCTCTGTGAGGTGAGCCAAAGCAGGGATGAGAAAGGGATTTGCTGCAAGCAAGAACACTGCTGTGATGTGTGCCTGGCCTGAGTAACCGAATCTTAGGGTTCTGTAGAGACGTTTCAGCTTGATTAGGCTGGTATTTGGCATTTTGAATTTGGAAGGCAAATCTAATGGTTAATGATGTCTAAAGCTGCTCTCTAGCCCTGAAACAGTGGCTTATATCTATAATTATCTTCACACTCATTGTATAATCAATATTATTACACTAGTTAAGTAGCACTATTAC
The DNA here is from genome assembly GCA_013400975.1 of Atrichornis clamosus. NCBI lineage: Eukaryota > Metazoa > Chordata > Aves > Passeriformes > Menuridae > Atrichornis > Atrichornis clamosus. The sequence continues at coordinate 119,522 of WBMZ01012538.1, forward strand.
GCATATATATCCAAATAGATATTTGCTTATATCTGTTAACATACACGTGTTTAACTATATTAAAAAATTGTAATTTCTCGTAATGGTATTTTAACTCTCTTTTCACTAGTTGGTCAATAAATAACAATCAGAAATGGAACTGCAGTAACTTAAACAAAATATAGCTTTTTCATGATATTTGGGCACTGCCTAATTCATGAGTTTTATTTAGGGCAGTATATCTAAATACTGCTCTTCAGTACTTGAAGTTCTGATAACTAAATTTTAATATAATGTTATTAAAATATCATCTTAAGGATTTGTATTCTGTTGTGGTAGCTATCTTGCTGCATTCCATACCCATAAAACTCTGGAAAGCATTCTCTTCATAAAGTGTCCAAAACATTGCCTTCTTTTATTTTGTTTTAAAGTTCAATAAAGTGTTATTTTTTTCTTTTTCCCTGAGGTTAAAGTAAAGAATAAAACTCTGCTGAATTTTGCTTTCCAGTGCAGTACACTCAGCATTTGCAGGAATGTGCCTGTCTTGTAACGTAACTTTGGAGTCAGAGCAGCCTTTAGACTAAGATTTTTGAATTTTCTATTCCTGGGGATTCTTTGGAAATATGACTGAGTTCTGAATCTTGTACCTGCTGCTGTGTTTTACTTTCCAAACTTTCTCTTGTTGTCTGGCATTACAAGTCCATGTGTTCTCCAACCAATTCCATGAAGCACTAGGGTGTAGCATACTCCAGTCTGTGCAGGCTGCTGAGTAGAGAGGAGGAGCAGAGCAAAAGGAATCAGAAGAGATGCCGGGCCTGAATAACAAACCAGTGAACCTGATGAGAATCTTTCCCATGACTGTGAAGCGTGCAGGGTTAGATCTTTAAAGATGTTCATTTTGGAGCTACTCTTCTTGGTTGCTTCTTCAAAATATCCCAGCCCTTGCGTCCCAGACCTAACTAATATGTCATGGGTTCCAGACTTCACACTGATGTAGCAGAGCTACTTTGAGGAATGTGAGCCCAGCTGAAATATCAGGTAAGAGCTAAGGGAGAGAAATTATATTATGCACATCAGTGAACACAGTTGTGATGTTTTCAAGGGCTTGCACCTCTAAAGGTATTTGCATTTACTTGATGGTGAACAGGCAAAGCAGCACATTTTTCTGATTTCCAACAATCAGAAAGATGAGGGAGCAGAATACAATGCACAGTTGGTAGCCAAAGTGCTCAAACAGGATCTCTGTAATGAACATGATGATAATATGGAGGAATAAATTAGAAAAAAAAAAAGTTTGCCAGTTACTCCCTCCATGGCCAGAAAAATTAATTTTGACATATTTTTGTGATTTTGAACTTTTCTAATAGATTAGAGTTGTGAAGAGAGGGCAAGGGGTATTGTGGCTATGGTATGGTAATAACAATCCAAATAGCTGTATAGAAAGGAATATCTCTGTACATGTTGTAGGTATATTCAAGAGGTAATTTTAGTGAGAACATCTATCTGACATTTCCAAAAGCTCTCATCTTTTTTGGCAAATACATTAGGGCAGTGGAGTTTGATGCTGTTCTATTGTTGAGTAACCTCTAGGTTCTTCACTAGTGTGCAATCATGTAAATCTTGTGGTTATGTTCTTACAAAATCTCATTGAATAGTGCACAATTCATAGAAAACTTAAGGAAGCAGTTGAAAGAATTAAAATTAAACTTTCTAGGCTATTTACTTTTTCATTTTATCAAATAGTGGGTTGATAAAAAAGTAGTCTACCTGTAAATGCAGAACCTTTTATTCTCCACAATCTTATTTTTCCCCAAGAGATATTGTGATGACATCCCTTTGGAAAAGGTCTTGAAGCATATTTAACTCTGCATTCTGAACATAAATGGTACATTGATGCTGCTCAAAGAGCATGACTAAATGATTTTTCCAATTCAGAAACATAATCTGGAGCTTTTTCAGCAGCAGCTGTTCCTGGAGGAATGATAAGCAGAAAGATTTGTTTCATCCGTACCACAAACCTGAAGCCAGTCTTGATCCTAGTAGAATTTGCCCATCTAACTTTGGTTATCCTTCTGCTTCATCAAGTTACGAGTTTTTGAATAACTGATGCTGTTTATTTGGCTGTTAGCCAAATAAAATGAAAAAAGAGGTCATTATCACACTTTTGAGTAAATCTAAAAAGTGATAATTTCTCTGTGAATCAAAGTCACTATGTCACTTATTGCTGAGGGGTATCTATCCCTCAAAAATATTAAGTGTTGGCCATGTTAGTAACAATAGTTTATTTAATATTTATATTTAGCTCTTTGTTCTAACAGTTTGCTGAATTTTACTTGTTTGTTCTGATCCCACACAAATTCCATCTTCCATCAAACAAGCTAGCCAGGCTTTTTTCCTAGTTTAACTGACGTACATTAGATGTTGTTTCATCCCAACAAAAACAAAAAGTAAATAAAAGACAATTTAAATTGAACAGAAGGGATTCAGGAAGTAGAAAAGCTACCATGTGATTGGAAAGAATGCTGTAGTTTTCCTCTGGGAATTACTTATTTGGGTACTGTCTGCTTTGAGACTTTTGCACTGCAGCACAAGATGCCTTAAATGCAGTTTATTCTTAGTAACTCAGTGTTGCTAGGATGAATCCTTTCTTGACTGAAAGGAATCCTCCCAAAGAGGTAGCAATTCAAGCCCAGTCTAAGCGACTGTGTTGGCATGTTTTGACTCAGTATTTGTAATGTTTTTGCATTAACTCCTGGAGGAGTTTCTTCTTCTCCCCCCACTCTGCAGGTGAGCTTGAGCTAACTTGCAGTTGAATTCAGTGCAGTTAAAGCAACAAGTGAAACAGTCTTCCAAAACTGTTTTGAGGCAGTGTATGCCCATCACCTTTCATATCATGCTGTCACCTCTCTTTTGCCAGTGTTTGATGATGGATAAAGCATAGCAAGCAAATTGATGAGTGCTGTTGAATTAGTGACGCTCCAGGAGAGTCAGCTCTTCTTGCTGTGCTCCTGCCTTCTGTGGCACTCACAGTAAGCTTTATTATGTTCAGACATGGTGTGAACACTGCTGAAAAGTGATTTGACGATGGATTTGCCAAGCCTTCACATCCTTTTTTTTATCCACCTCTCCTCCCACAGTACTTTGTTAGCTTTTAAGAAGGCTTTTGGGATTCTGTGATAGCCCTTGCCAAGCTGAAACTGACCTTTTGGGGTTTTTATAGACAGCTTTCTGAAGCTCTCCTCCATCATTGTGCAGCTCTTTAAAGCATCACACCCAAATTCTTTGCATAGCTATCAGAAAAAAAAAATAACCGCTAAAACTGTCGAGATTTTGTTTAAATTACCAGATTCAAAATTGCTATTATGATTTGGTAATTTTAGGCCGTTTTGTTGTGGTAAAGTAGTCACAATGCCACTGCTGAGGTAACTAAAATTACAAAGTGGATGTGTTGGTGTGTTTTCCCTTTAAAAATCTTGCCTTGTTTTAGTCTTGCATGACACATCTGTTTTGGGCATAGTCAGCCTCCTTCTTGTGGAGGACTGTCCCATTCCATTTGACAGTGAGCCTGCATTCTCTATTTGACTTTCAAATTTCATTCTTATTATTCGCCCTCACTTTATGCACAAAGTATTATACCTTCCTGATTTGCTAACCTGTAGTGTTCACTATGTTAAGCCCTCTCTTAAGAATGTGCTATGTGTGAAAAAACTTTGAGAAAACAAATCCAGGAAATGAGTGTTTGTGGAGTGGGGGTTGTGTGTAGCATGGACACATACCCCAGAAAGATCAAAACCAGAATCCTTTTCAAAAACTCATATGCTTGTTTAGTTTTTTTCCAGCTGTACTGGGTTTGAGTACTAGAGAATTAGGCCAAATTTTTAAATCTGTACCTGTAGGCACTGTAATTCTAGAAATCTATCCTTCAATCCCTTGAGGGCAGGGATTGTCTTCATTTGCATTACAGCTACAGAAGCAGGATGCTGTCACGGTCCTTAAATATTAATCTGTACTAATTGTACCACTGAATATGCAAGGACTCAAAAATCCCCAGCAAAGAAACTTGGGAAAATGTTCAGTTAGTGTTCTGCCTGCTTTTAGCATGTTGAGAGAATCTGAAAAATTCTGTTTATATTACTATGTATTTTACAGTTAAATAGAGTCCTTTGTAGGATTATCTACATAGACAGTTAGGTAGATGTATATTGTTCATATATATGAAAATTTGTTTTGTTGCTGAAAACCCATTATATCTAGTGCAGCATTGCTCGTTTTTTAACTGTGTGAATTATCTACTTAGTTTCTGTGTCAGTAAGAAGCAATTCCTAATAGAAGCAGTTGCAGAAATATTTCCAAATCGTCAACATCCATTGATACTTAATGATTTTCATTAAATGACTTTGACTTGTAAATTCAATTTCTGTGTAGGTGTTAGAGATGGAAATTCTACATTACACGGTGCTATGGAGCAGTTAGTCCCCACAGTGGGCTTGGTAAATGCAGGGATGTTTATTTGCTCTGAAGTGGGTCAGAGCAGATGATGAACCAGCATGAGGGGGTAAATCATTACTGACTGAGCATATTCCAGTATGATGGAGTTGCAGGAATCTGCTGTCATACTGACTATGCAAGCACTAAGTTGCATGAGGATGTTTTGGGGTATCAATATTAAACCCAGGTGCAACCTGAGTTTTCAGGCAGTTTTCTTCTATTCTGAGCTATGAAATTGAAGCATCTCCTGTTTTCGGAAGCTTTTGCTTTGTAAGGAGAAAAAAATGTATTTGAAATACCAGGAGAAAGTTGATGACAGCCTTGTAAATATAAATATGTATAAATCAGGGCTGTGACTAAGGGAAACTTTTAAATCTAATGGAATAAATATTCTCCCAGCAACTTTCACATATTTCGATATGAACACTTATCTGGAGATAAATTTTGAATAGCTATGGCTAATCTGTTGAGAGAGGAGTTTGTAGATACCTGAATTTGAAAAGCTATTTAACAGTTGAAAGGGTTTTTTTTGGATTTAACCATTCTGAGAGACAGGGGTTTATCATCTAAGCTCTCAAATGATGCAGCAGATAATAGGATTAAATTCCGTCAGAAATGTACAAATTCTGAAATCTTGTCAGTTAGCAAACTGCTGCATTTATAAGGCCAGGGAAAAAAAAAGGAGGATAAGACTAGGAAGGACCTTTCTTTTTCAAATCTTAAATAAGTAAAATTGGTAGGCTTCTTAGTAAGATCAGTTTCTTCTTGATACCAAAAATGCTGCTTTTGTGTCTACGGCATGTTTTTCTCATAGCCTTTGTAATTGTTGTCTCATGTTCGCAAAATTCTTTTAATCCAGAATCTCAAAGGGATAAGATTGTGTCTATGCTGAAAATTGTGATGTTTTCTGTGAAGCTAGGTGGCAGTTCAGTATCCCAATGAGGCTGGGTACTAGAAACAGATTAATTACAACAGATCAGTCTCAACATAGGTTCATCTACCTCATCCCATGTTGCTTTGCCTGAATTAATTTTAGTTTCTGAAGTAAAATACTCATAACTATGAGTAATCTTTACAACAATTTGTAAGGCTGATTGAAAGTTACATAGGAATAGGGCTCCAGAATTGCTTAAGAGTTTACAGATATAGGTAGAGATTTAATGCAATTCTGTCAAAATTGAGCTGTCTTATAGATTTTTTTTTTTTCTCACTTAGGCATTAAAAAGCCTCCAACAAATACCTCAGTGGATACCTTAATTTGTCCTTTAGTGTTTTCACAAGCATGATGCTTGGTTTTTGAAGTATTGGATGTTCTGGTGAATGTGACATTAATTTTTCAATTATTCTTATGAAATGGAAAACCTGTGTTTCCAGGGTATTTTTCAACTAGTTCTTAGGAAAGGAGGATTAAAGATCATTAAATTGGAGAGAGTTATTTTTGGCACATGCCGCTGCTCTTTTTTCGTCATTATTTTTCTCTTCCTGCTTTTCCCCAAAACTGTACCTCCTACTGTGCATACTTTCTCCTATTTGTCTTGCCAGCCTAGGTGCTCTTTCCAGTTCAATAATTGAACCTGATTCTCTCAAATAAGGCTCTTCAGATCCCCTGAGATGACTCCCACGTAGGTCTGGTGGATCTCAGAGCGGGAGACTCGGCTTGTGGGGGCTGTGTTTGTGTGTGCACGTGTGGCCCGTTGCGCCTTCGGGCTTTAGGGTGCTGCGGTGAAGGAACAGAGAGAGCTAGAGAGGATGTGTCAGTTCAGTGGCTGAGCTGGGAAGGGGAGAACCATGGCTTACCTGGCAGTTTTCTGTCATGGAAGGAGTTTTCATGGGCAGCATCTTCCTGGGCAAGGCTGGCCCTGAGCGCACGGTCCCATTACATCACCACACAACCACAGACACAACTGCTATTTAGGATGGCTTTGTGCTTACCTGACAGACAATAAATCTAGGGCTGATTTATCTGTGCATCCAGGATACTTGTCTGAATGAAGAGAACTATTTAGATTCTAATGGAGAATGTTTTCTGTTGCACACATTTGTACCCAGAGAGCAACAAGCCAAATAAGGATGAGTTATTCCTTTGTTATAGAAAGCTCTGTAAGACTTCCTTAACTACAACAGAGATTTGGATGGCAATCCTGGCACTGCTGCCTTCTTCCAACCTTTCCCTACCTCCCAGGAAGCTGACATTTTAACTATTCAGAATGCAATAGGTTTGGGGTTTTTGTTTTAAATTCCTTAACTATGTTGTTAGTGAGGTTTAAAAGGCATACAGTGTCTGCAGAATGTTGTCAGCAATACGTTAGTCTTCTCCACAGCTTCATAAATCCTTTAAAATGAGACTGTTTCTTCTAGCAACAGGCCTTTTTTTATCAAACTGTGAAGTCTGTGAGCATTAAAACTTTAAACTCGATATCTACTTAAAAAAGAAATTGCGTATACCATTGAGTTTGCTTAAGAGCCATTTTCACTATTCCTGGTTGTGTGTTTCAATGGCTGACATCTTAGTTTTCTCTGCTGCTGTCTAATGCCCTTATGGTCCCGGGATTTTTTCTAGGGAGGAACAAGAAAAAAATTGTGTTCTAGAATTACTGGACAGGGACAGTTGGAATGCCAAAAGTAACATTTATGGTTAAGGGACTGGAAATTTTTAAGGAACTGGAACATCTTGAGAGAGCTTGGACTGGTCAGCCAAGAGAAGGGAAGGCTCATAGGGAATCTTATCTATGTGTCTGAATACCTGGTGGGAGACAAGCAAGCTGAAGGAGCCGTACTCTTCTCAGTTATAGTATGGAATGCAGTTAAACACACATGAAATTCAATCAGAACACCTACCCCTGCCTTCTCCATCCAATTTTTTGCTGCAAGGGTGGTCAAACACTGGCACAGATGACCTGGGGAGGCTGTGGAGTCTCTGTCCTTGGCCACATGGAGCACACAACTGGATGCAGCCTGCTGTTGCTGATTCTAAGATCTGTATGCCAGGGATTTGTGATGTACCCTTCTAATAAGAGTGTTGATGCTTCTCAGAGCTGTTAGTGATTGGTTTGCCATAGACTCCTCCCACGTTCTGTACCTTTTGTGGACAGTAATGTGTCTGTTGATACGATACTGTTGTTGATACCTGACTTGTGATCTAAAATTTCTTCAGGATCTCTAAATAATCACTTATTATGTTGAAATTAACTGTTTAAAATTGTTGACATTTATATGGACTCAGTTTTAGGGAACTTCCACCCTTGTGTCATTATTAAACACTTATATGAGGCACACTAAACACACCGTAAAGGATTTAAGAGCAGCCTGAACTGCCTTTCTTTTTGGGCAAAGAGAGTCAGGATTGGATAGAGTGATCTAGTGTTAAATTAGTTTTGTAAATGTTCTTGGCCTGGAGAATATATTATTGGTGCTCGTTTTTATGAATTCTTGTATACATGAAAGATTGTGGGGTTTTTTTCCTGTATATTCTTCCAGGGAAGATTTATTAGTGAGAATGATTGCAAAATGCAAGATTGGAATAAAACATGTTGACTCAAGACGCATTTGCAGCAGTGGTGTTGGGCAGGTATAAGATTGAAATGGACTTTGCCCTGAGTTTAAACTCTTAGCCCTTTTTCTGCAACTAAAAGAATTTGTGTCAAAGACAAAATAAGCTGAAGATGACTATTTAGTGATTAGTGCTTTTTTTTCCACTGGGGTGGACCTGCGTTCTGGAATGACAATGGACAGTGACCTGAATTCAGTGGCACTTGAATGTAACGTAATATATGTAAAATACAGAAATTACCTTTCAAATTTTCTTTTGTCCCCTCTATGCCTGCTGCAAGGAAAACCTTCCTAATTTTGCAATCAAGGTGAGACAGCTTTGAGTGGATACAAGCAGACTCTCAAGTGTTCCTCTACCTTGTGTAATCGTTTGCAGCTGCTGTGTCGGAGGTGGGCAGAATGCTGAACCTGTGGATCTGCCCGGTGTCTGACCTCTTTCTGCTCCAGTGCCCTGTTGACTCAAGAGAGGCATTGGCACCATTTCTCCTTCAGCTGCCCCGCTGGGTGTGTGGTGAAGGAAATCAGCAGTGATGTTTTTGCAGAACGTGGACTAGCAGCTGTGCCCTGCCACTGCCTGCCAGCCAGAGACTGTCAGGAGAGGTGTGCGGTTTTCAAATCCTGACAGGGCCAGAGGTGGGCTTGGAGCTGCTCAGCATTGTCGAGGCTGAGGCAGTTGGGATGTGCCCAGGAGCCAGCCTGCAGGTGTGTGGGGACCTCTTACAGTTCAAAGCTTAAATACCTGGAGACTTTAAATGCCTCCACAGCTAGGGAGAAGGTGTGTGGAGGCATGGAGTATTCTGTTTAAAACGCACTCATGGATGTCTCTGTCTTGTTGCGAGCTTATGCTCAACTTTTTACTGTCACTTTTTGCAGTTGGTCTTTTCTAAACTTTAGCCCAGACTGTAAAACACTTTGTGAAAAATTGCTTGGAGAACCCTTTCCATCTCTTTCCTTGTGTGTCTTTCTCCTTGAAGACGAAGTCACCTCATAATTTCAAAAGGGTATAAATTATTAGGAAGACAAAAAGCAAGCAAATGATTTACACGTTACAGTAGTCACATAGTGGTGCTTCTTGTGCAGAGTGGTAATGACTAAACAGACATGAAGCAACTCTGCATTGTTAGGCCAATAATATATTAACTGAAAACATTTTTAATAACACAAGGCATGAGAGCTCTTGACTTTTTTTACTCCAATGGAGTAAACTGCGTTAACTGAACATTTGTCTTTCAAATGGCAATTGTTAAATACATTGCTGAATATGCCTGTAGAAATAATTGCAGTAATACTTTCATGTTATAAAACATTTCCCAGTGGACTTGTTTTTCATCCTTATATGTGGAAACAGAAGTTACATAAATAGACAAACATCTAATTAATAGAAGGATAAAGTCATCCTCCCCTTTTGAATACATTAGTTATAGACATACTTTTGGAAGTTTGTATTTGCACGTCCTGCAGTGAGACTTAACTTAAAAATGAGGTTCCCCTGCAGGCCCTGAGAAAACTGGAATTTTCCTAAATACAGCAGCACAAAATCCCACACAACAGTAGATGCAGCATGACTAGCAGACTGACTTGAGGTGCTTTACCAAAAACAAACAAAATACTTAAAAATGCTTTTCTTCATTGCTTTACTCCTACCTCCTGTGGCTAATAAATTTTCTAGTCTAGTTATGGACACTTTATTATGATCATTCATATTTTTAGTATGATTTTTGCCTGTTATATGGAATATAAAACATATGTAATAAAAAAGCACTTTTAAAAATTACTTCAATCTTAATCAAATGTTCAAAACAAGCTAAAGCTTTAATCTGAAATCCTGTTGCTTTTAAAATTGACTTCTGAAAGATTGGAAGAGTGTAGAATTTCATTATGGGTTAAGAACTTGATCTCAGCGTTCTTTGAAGGCTGAATTCTTCACACCTAAGAAGCTGAGGATTTTAAATGAACTGTTTTTAAAACTGAAATGGGCTAACACTGTTTTCAACTCTGAGATGAAGAGCAGCAACACCTAGGTCATTCTGGATTTAAATCTCAAATCTACCAGGGAGTCTCTCTACAGAGACAAATAAAGGATTTTTTTTCTTTTTTTTCCTTTTAATCCTGAACTAATATTTCTTTGTACCAAGGAGTTGAAATAATTTAAAATTTTTTATATCTGTGTGAAGAAGTCAGCTATGTCATTACATGTGTCATCACATCAAAATCAAGGCAGTTTCCAACATATTATTTTGGTGTGTAAACAGCAATTTTTCACCCTTGAAGAAACTTCTGCTAGAAACTAGTGTGTATTTATAGTACAAGGATCAGATTTTCTGGTTTGGGCCTTATTTTGTAGAAATCATTAATGTCTCCCCTTTTAGATCTGCCTCAAAATACAAACTGTAGAGTTAAAAATTTAGAGCAATAATTATGACCCAGTATCTTTGAAGAAATAAGCTCAATGTTGTTATTGAAGAAACTGTAAATACAAACTTTATATGCTGATTTAAAAAATGTTACTTTAAAATAACATCTAAGCAATCAAAGCCACTATGGTATTTTTTACCCTGTACTTTTTAGGAGACTGTTTGTCTGTACCAACAGAATTCTCATGGCTGAGATGCATTTTTTTTTTTATAAGTGTAGGAGTAAAGGTTATTTCTTCAGAATATGCAAGTAAACAAATACAGGATGCTCATGGGAGATGGATTCCTTGAAGCTCATCCTCTGACACAACCCTTGCTCTGTGAGCTTTTGTTATTTCTGGACTCTGTTATTTATGCCAAAAGATACAAATACATATTTTTTAGAATTCCTTAGGAAGGGGTTATACTTTGCTATCTCGTGCAGATCCCATTCTATTACTGCAAATGCAATTTATTGGTCAGAAAGACTGCTTCAAAAAGCTCTGAGTAGTAAAGCATTGTCTCTTATTTGGATCTCTAATTTAGGTATTAATCTAGAATTGCCACCTTTTCAGACGAGTCTTATGTTAGAACATCTTCTCCTTTTATGTACAGCCTGCATGCAGATTACTTAACATTTACCATGCATTTCCTGACTAGGAAATTTAATCATTACTGGGCTAAAAGTGATTGTTCTGGATTGCAGAAATCTATTTTCTCCTTTGATTAAAAGTGTGTCTCGCTCTTCTTTGCCTTGTCTTTGAAGTACATTTTAGTCTGGTTTCCCTTGAGACATGTCAAGGAATGTGGGTTTTGTTTTGTTAAAAGGTGACCTCTGGCATATTGGAGGGATTAGTGAGTGCTTTGCATTCTGTTTTCTGAAGAGGACTATCTTTTTAGGCTGTCTCACTAGTGATTTTTAACATCAGGCACCTGTGCAATGATAACCAATTATGAATCAGCCTGCCATGTAGGATCCCAGCAGAGTAGGGGGTTAAAAGTAGGGGGAAAAAAAGTACCATCATATAGGTAAATCATACGCTACCTATCTTTTTTAAAGGCCACGTTCTACCTCTTTGAGCACTACACATGGAGAGTACTACGAGGTTCAAACCTTCCTGCTGTGCTCCCTTAGGATTTGTTGTGGAGGTAGTTTTGGTGGGGGGTTGTTAATTCTTTTATTTTTGGGGTGGGTTTTTTTGTTCTTTGCGATGTTCAAACTACATCACTTTCTCATGCTGCACTGGAGTCTCCTTCCTTGACACTTTTAAAGGAAGGAACACAGCTCTTCTCACTCGAATGAATTTAAGGCTGTTCAGTAAAACAGTAGACCTATAGCTTTACTTGCAAGTCTAACTATTGCCAGTCTTTTCTTTGTTGCTGTTGTTGGTATAGCTCCCTACTGCATCTTGTCCTGGCATCTTGATTTGATTACCTTTGCTATGTAACATTTTTACTTAAAGAAGAGATTAATAGTTTTAGTCACTAACAGAGTCTCATGGGCGACACGGCTGTGGCCATACATCAATTAGTTTATACTTAATTAGAGAGCTAGCTCCGGAGAAGTTTACATGAAATCCTTAATGCGGCATCTAAACCTTCTGTATCTCTTAGGTGTTCTCATGTCATTGTCCAGGCTGCATCACATGCTGATGAAGCAGGTGATCACTCCCTGCTGAGGGCTGGGCTCCTGTAGCTGGACTTGTACCCAGGAGCCAGAGTAGCTCTCTTCCAGCTGCTCAAAGCAACTGTTGTGCAGCAAAGAAGCACCCTAAAAGATTTCAGGTTGTTTAGAGCCCTTCCTAAAGCTGATTGTCTGTTGTAGTTGCTGGACTGTGGTGCTTGACTGCCTGCCTTTATTTTGCAAGGGAAGCTTCTTTCCTCGCCAAACCTGCAAATATCTTGTGAAGATGCATATAATGACATGGATTTGGAGTAAGGCTAAGCAGCAGCTGAATTTTCTTTACATATTAGAGGAAAAGTCTGTCTCTACAGTGTTGTAAAGTCATACTGCACACTGAGGATCAAACCCACCTAATGCTTGGCTTGACAATTGGTATAACAATGCATAAATGCTCGTGTCAAAGGAAGCAATGTATGCTCTTGTATTAAAAACATGTGGCAGACTGCAAACTTTGAGACTTGGCACTTTTGTTTCTTTTCATCTTCTTGTGGTATTGCTGAGGTATTTTTGTACATTTATTTTATTTCTGAAGAGATGGAAAATGTTAGGGACCAGTAGAATATGCTTTATTTATAAAATCTGAAACAAATTGTTACACGTTCTAGTTGTTTTCTATGAGCTTATGGTATACAGAAGGTCATAGTTCAAAGAAAAATGAAAGTTTGTTTACCATGTGCTGCTTTTCTGATTCTTCATCTGGTGCTTTAACTTGTAATCACTATTTTTGGAATAGTGAGAAATTTCAAAGGAATTACAGCAAGTTGGCTTCATTAGATACTTGATATGACAATATTTGGAAAAGGTAAGGGGAAAATGGTATTTAGCTCTGTTTCCAGGTGACTTAAACCCTTTAGTGGTATTCTGAAATACCAAAAACATCAAAATAAATTGCAGCCTTGGAATAGCAGTATCAAAATTGATTTCAGTATGAATACATTTTGGAGTATAGTAGCATACAGAAGGTTTTTGTAGGGCTTCAAGCTCTTCCCCCCCTCCCTTTTTTTTTTTTCCTTGTTTCTCTCACCTGAAAACTGAAGGTCAGAGCCTAAACATCATTAAGAGGTAGTGCAATGAGCAGAATAGTTTTGAACAGAAGGTAAAGAGGATAATTGAGAATCGAAGGCAAACTGCAAGAGATCTGCTTTGCTGTCACGAGACTGCTGCTGCATCTCTGAGAGTCTTCTGTGCTGTTAAGGGTCACAGTGTGCTCAATAAGGAAATGCAGCCTTTTAAAAAAAATTGCGTTTTACTAACTACTTAAAATATACACAGACACGTAGGTTCTCTGACACATTTTCAAAAGGTTAAGGAGTTGAAAAATCTTGATAAAGAGCAATTTGTTTCATTACTTAAGGAACCAGTTTTTCCACGCAAAGCTGGAAGTTCCCTTCTGAGACCTTGTTGCTGTCGTGTAGCTGAAGTCTGGAATGTGGTGGTGCTGGTGGAATTCTTCTTGACACAGTTCTACCCACTTCACTTCTACATGATTGTAAATAAAGCTGCAGCAGGATGGTGAATGTGCTGGAACAGATCGTCTGATGTCAGCAACGGATCAGAGCACTACAAATGTAAATAGCACTGAGTGGATGCTTAACACCTGTAACCATGCATTTACTCCTGCTGTGCAAATATGATGCCTTTGAGCTGTGTGTTGGTCCAGTCAGCCTGTTTTCTGAGCCTCTTATATTTATCATACTTAAACTCTAAAGCATCTGGGGTTGTCCAGGCTGAATAGCAAAGCTGGAAGAGGAAATAGGCCTGTTCTAACACATCAGAAGAATTGAAACCCCTGACCAGGAAATGCTGGTAATGGCAATGTGAAGTTGCAGACTAAGCTTTTGCATTGCTGAGGCGACTTCCCTGTCCGGCCATCCAGGAGCCACTCTGGCAGTCACACTCCACCACCTGAGCTGGGATCACAGCCTCTTTGCAGCTGCACCCGCCCCGCTCACACGGGGCTTACTCTGAAATAGATCACTTCTGATTTTCACAGTGGTAATTCTAACCAGATTTATCACTTCATCTGCAAATAAGATGATGAGTGCAGCTGGCATCTCAACTCCTGGGCATGATCACTTATCCCTACCCTCCAACAGCATGCAGCATTTTTCCCCAGCAGCATTCATGTGTATCTTATTTCAATGACTCATAAATAATCGTGTTCTTTTAGCTGCAAATTAAGTGGGTAGCGATTGATGTTTTTCTGGGCAGCATACTGATATATCATTTACAGGTAGTACTGCTAATATTGGTGGTGTTTGTGAGGTTTTATTCCCTCAAACCTGTATTGGTAGAGATGTCATAGAGATAACTGTTTTTAATTCTTAATGTGGTTAGACTTCTCTGTCATCTCTTTCTCCTTGGACTGCTGGTAGAAATTTTCTTCCTGCTGTTTTTTACAGGCATCCCTGAAGGATGCTAATTGTTTTACGTATGTGCATTTCCTTGAAAATATAACTAGGTTACTTTAGCAACCAGCTGTACATTCCAGAGAACAGATATATTATTTTCATAGAAATCTCTCATCCCCAGAGACAGGAACAGTGATTTTGAACGTCGTCTTAGGTAAAAATTAGTGGATCTTATTTGTATATATGCTCTGAATGTAGTCTTCTGATCCATAGAGTTTCTTTTTATGCTAGAGCTTACCTGAGTCTGAGCATCTATTTCGGTCACTACAGTTAAAGAGTGTCCTTCCTAATGCCTACCTGATGCGTGACTATGTAATTGTGCCCTCATTTTGTGATAATGTGGACATTATAATTTTTGTGGCTGCATCCTTTGATATTTAGATACTTGCATGGTGAATTTTTCTCGGAGTCTACACTGCAAATTGCTGTGGGAACAACTTCTCTGTTCTTTTGGTCCCTGGGTACAGGGGCCTTACCCATCAGCAAGCTGAAGCATTTGTGCTGGCACCTGAACGAGACAACCAATTAGTAGCATTTATGATAAACCAATTAATAAGATTTATTATGGAGCACTAGCAGGCGTGCTCATTAACATCATTCTGTGCTAATGTGCCCGTCCTCAAATGTTCAGCTTGTTTGCTTTCAGGCACGTTTTGCCACGCAGAGAACACCTTGCTGTTCAGTTCCCATCCGTCTTGCAGTTGCATTTGCACTCAAAAGTACGGCCAACGCTTTTTTGTATGTTCCGAAGTTGGATTACTCCTAAGCTTTTATGTGTGCCTGACTAAAGGCATTCCTCCCTAGCACTGTGTGTTCAGCAGAGGCAGAAGCAGCGAAGGTGTGCGCTTTCTCCTCTTACACCTCCCTGTCTTCCCCAACACCCCCCGGGGTGGAGGAAAGCAAACTGTGCAGTTCAGTGTTCTCCTTGTATCACAGGTCTGACTCTGGTCTTCCCTTATTTAGCATATGCTCTTGCCCACTAAGGAATAGCAACACCTCACTTAATTAGTTTATCAAGACAGACTGTGCATTATTATTTATAAACTAAGTTGCTTTGGGATAATAATGCTACTGCATTACCAATGAAAGGAATCAAAATTCAAACATTACGTTCACATATAGATATATATATGTGTGTGTGCGTGTGTGAGACCTACAGGCTTTTCCCGTGCCCCTCGTCTTCAGATACTACTAATTTTCTGTACTGCAGCATGCAAAATAGCATGCTCTGGAGAGAACAGGGCTATGGTGGTTAATTCCTGTCCCTAGCCTTGGAATCTGTTTTGGTTTGGAAAATAGGAAGGAATGAAGCTCTGGGAAATGATGTTTTGGTCACTGATTAAAGGAAGAGCTACCTTGCAAACCATCATGTAGGCTAATACACACCTTGTGTGAATCCAGAGTATGAGAAGGCATTCACCAATATACTGTAATTTTCCCATTAGCAAAACAAAACAACGCCATTTCAGTGCCATTTCCCAATTTTTGTGCTAGTTCTTGGCTTCCTTCCCAAACAACTCTGTGAACTCTGAACTGCGGGTGTCTTTCATTCCCTCTGCCCATGTCATTTGTTCTAGCTACTGGATCTTTTTCAGTTCTGGGAGATGCTGCGTCTCCCTGTTTCTCTGCCAGCTTAATTTCTTTTGGCTCCAGTGGGCTTAGTGCTTGGAGCAGAGTGCTGAGTGCCTGGTCAGAAGTGTTACAGTTTCAGGGAAGGTAGAGGATGAATTTCCAGGCTGTTTTTGTTTTGGGGTTTTGTTTGTTTTGTTTTGTTTGTTTCCTTTCTTCTTACTCTCATATAGTCACTGAGATTTTTTTAGTCTTTGTCTCTGTACTCTCTTGCTATATCTAGTTAACATTTAAAAAAAATTCTCCAAGATCCCACGAGGAAACAGGAAGCAGTCTTTCCTTTCTGTTTTTTTATGTGGGCACACACACACACAAGGACAAAGACAAAAGCCATCATGTCAGTGCAGCACAGAGGACAGTGACATATCAAATGTGGACAGACTTGGAATCAAACATCTACTGGTGTGGTTTGTGTTTCCAGCACAGGTGGTTTGTGTGCTTTGCAGTGCTTCTGGACTGTACAGGACAGGGTACAGGTGTGCCTGAGAGAGAAGGAACTCTGCTGTGTTTTGTGTAGGAATAGTGTTATAGTTTTAATAGTAGAATGACAACAGTAATGGCAATGAAATAAAAATTTTCTTATTGCTTTTATTATTTTAGAAATAAATATTGAGGGATAACGTTGATTAAATGTTTTCTGTTTTTATGCATTTTAAATCGTAAAACAGTTTTGCATATAGACCACAAAATTTTGCAAAATACATAAGAATTTGTCTAGAGCATTTCTTTTTCCTTGAAGCCTTTCTTATTGCTCTCATATAGTGATTACTTTGCCGTCTTTCTTGCCTTCTTTTTCTTTGTTTCATACGTAGAGGATCTGTTCCTTCCTGCTAGCCTAACTTTTTTCTTTGTTGATATTAAATCATAAATTATTCCTAATGCAGTTCTTCCTTAAATATTCATCGTACACTGATAGGCTCAGCAGAGGTGGGATCACCAGGGGAATGGATGACTCAGGCTTTTACACACTGAGTCAACAGTCACAATGAGTAGATTCACATACTTTTGGCATGTAAGTACAAGCAGTCACTTTGTTTCACTGAGTTTTGTTGATGAGTTTTTCCAGAATGAATTCAAGCACAGGGAGGTATTGAGAAGAGCTGTGTGTATGTGGTCTGCTCGGGTGTGGGCAGTGTGGAAAGTGCAGTGATGTTGTTAGCCGCTCTCGCAGCGTTACGTTTGCAGTTAAGGAAACAGCCTTAACGTGCCTCGCGTGCCTGTATTTTCATCAATTTCTGTTTGAATAGTGTGCCAATAATACCTGGCACACGTGTTTAAATACATAACATATAGCTGGTCTCCTGCTTTCACAGCCATGTAATGTTTCACTTTGTCCAGAGAGTGTTGACTGTTTCTTTGAAGACCTAAGGTTTCTGGAGGTACTGCTAGTAAAATAGTTCAAAGGGCAGTAATGCGGCATGGGGCTGTGAAGCTTGCCAGGCTGCGAACAGGATTTAGCAAGATTTTATTCTTTGGCATCAACTTAAAAGTAGTCCTTTTGTTTTGTTAAACTTCTCATTTGGGGTGTTTTTAAGAAAAGTGGTGCGCTGTGGCTCAAACTGACAACTTCTGTGTTCTTTACTGGGGCCAACAATATTGAATATCCTCTCTGAGTGAACGGCTAGTTGGGAACAGCAGTAGCCCAGTGTCACAATAGAGATAAATAACACTGTCATCAAAGTAGATGCAGGTTTCATTTAATTTAATTTATCCTTCTGCACCGGAGTCTCCCAAAGAGTTCTGATGCTTTGTGCTGATCTTCCCTACTGGAGATATGCAGATGAGTTATCTGCCTGTCAGCTCCATCCAATGAAATTCAAGATCATGCTGCTAAACCACCTTTTACAGGAAAAATGATCTAATGACTGGATTGCTGTACTGTCACACAAATGAATTGTCCTCTATGCTCAGATATCACCAAGGTGATGACCACTTAGTGCAAATCATCTTCCTATTGTTAAACGTTTCTCAACAGGATAAAAGCCAGGGCTCTGGCAGCTAAAAGATTTAGTCACGTCTAGATAATGTATTTGAGACAACTCACAAGTAAATCAAACTATTATTTGTGGGGATTTTACCTCTATTCATCATGCTCTAGTTCTTTTTGCAAGAGTTCAGCTGTAGAGCTTCTGCCAGAGTCACTGGTAGTGTTTTTTGGGGATCTAATTTTATTTTTCCTAAGTGTCCGTGTCTGTTTTTCTCACTTTCAGTGTATTCAACTGAATTGTGAGCTGGCTAGCCTTCCTTTGTAGTGGATGTGAAAAATTTGACTCTATCTCTATTCCAGCTTCTGACAGTGAACATGAGCACTCTTGCTATTCCTCTGAAACTGTGCTGCGTTCTGAAAGAATTATTGTAGAGTGCAATATTTAAGGGTTGTATGGTGGCATGACATCAAGGTTTGTGGGGGGAAATGGCTGTATCTGGAAATTCCAGTGATCTGGTACGGCATCTGTGATCAGCTTTAGAGAGTATATAATAAGTGCGTGTCTGCCCAACTTTTTGTGCTTTTGGTAACTCCTTTTCAGTAAATCTACTTAGGTAATTCTTCAGGAGATAGCAAGTAGTATTAATACTTTGTAATTTTAGTAATGTGGTGAGTCTTAGCAGCAAGGACTTGCTATTTGAGCCTGGTGCTCTTACGTCAGCTGTTTCCTCAAGAGTTCATCCTGCACAAACTTTTATGCTTATCCCACTTTTTCCACAAAATTGATAGTGTCATTTTGAGACTACGTACCAAGAGATTTCATTGGCAATTTGAACTAAAGCAAGAACTTCAATCTCTGAGGGTTAGATTTAATTGTCTCCTTGTTCCTTTTAACTGTTATAAAAGAGTGGTAAAAAAGCTGTAGTCAGTTCTCCTTTTATTTACTCCAGGAGCAGGTTCAAGCCCAAAGGAAAAAAAAAAACAAAACATATAAAACAAGCTGAGTTGGCCTTTTGTATATATCAGAGCTTTTCTAGGCTTGGCTTTTCATCAGACTAAGTTTGCTTGCCGTGAGGATAATCTGAGTCACCTTTTAAAATGTTAGAGGTCAGCTGCATTTGAGGAAGCCCCTGGTTGGCAGTGGCTCGTAGAAAATACCCTCAGCTCTTTGTTGACAATCACCCTCTCTGAAATCATAGTGTTTTCTTTGCTTCCCTCAGGCTTCTGAGATCCCAGTGTAGTTTTTTGCCCTGCAGAAAGCAGTGAGTAGATCCCACCACAGTGTTCAATGTTGTGTGTTTCTTAGGGAAGAATGGAAGGTGGATGGATTTTGTCTTTTTGCCAATGTGTGCCCTGTTAATCTCTGTCCCTTCTGCAGAGCAGCTAATGGTGCATTTTTTTATTTCCTCCTCCTTTTTCTTTGGTGCTTTCCTTTCAGTGAGAAGGCACGAGGTGTGTTATCCTAGAGAATGAACTCAGTCACCTGCACGACTCTGAGCCCAGGATATGAAATGAATTATTAAACAAGAAGTGAATTTCTCTATTAGGTAGAATGAGTTTTAATAATGAAGCTATATAGGCAGAATGCAATTCTCATTTATATACCAGTCACTGACAAAAGAATTGGTTATTTTGCTGTCTGCTTTTAGGTATGTGGATTATACCCAAAGACTAGTTCTGCTAAGAGGTTCAGACTATTGTAACAGACTATATAAACTAACCTCATCACTGCTAGTAATTAGCTGGTTTAGAATGTGTTTGAAATGATTGTGTAACTGGGAAAACTGTCAGAAAAGAGAGGATCGAATAAGGCAGCTAAGAGAGATTTTGTGGGCAAATTAAATGCGTGCTTATGTAAAATGAACTACTATTGCAGCGTGTGTAAGTGTGCGCGTATGCGCACGCACATCCATAGGCTGGAGCTGATGAGCCTCTGGCAGGGAGCTTTGCAGAAGCTGCAAGTATTTTTAGTGGAAACGAGATCTCAGCTCAGTTCTGCAGCATGTGACTTCCTATTTCTGTAGGTTACTTCCAAGGGACTTCCTCTGTTAAATCAACTTGTCTCTGGAGAGTTAATCTGGAGCTGGAGCATGGTCTGCTTTGTCCTGTGCCTGTGACAGCATTTTCCCGGGTTTTGCTTTTGAGTATTTTATTTTTATTTTGTACTGTCTCCAGCATGCAAGGATCTAGTGGCTGCTACCCGTGATCGGAAGCT
This sequence comes from Atrichornis clamosus, assembly GCA_013400975.1. Lineage (NCBI taxonomy): Eukaryota > Metazoa > Chordata > Aves > Passeriformes > Menuridae > Atrichornis > Atrichornis clamosus. The sequence continues at coordinate 139,797 of WBMZ01012538.1, forward strand.
GAATACGTTTATCCAAGTCTCAGTGGTGCATCCAGCAGAGCACAGTTTGACGCGGTACTCAAGCACAGAAATCGTGGAGGTGAGAGTCTTTCTTATTCAATTAATATGTTGATTAATGAATTGCTCACTTCTTCCTTAGAAAGTGAATGAGAAATAAAATAAGTTAGTGCATAGTCTTAGGTAAGACAAACACGCTCTGGCAGTTAGTAAAGCATACCTAAGTGTTCTGTAGTTCTTGGCATTTAACCAGGATAAACAGAAATTAACTTGGCTTTTCATGAAAGCTCTGTTGTTCCAAGTAGAGGCATGGGGAATATTCCAGTTCTCCAGACATAGGTTTAGAATGAAACAGGGAATAGTTTGTCTCATGAAGGAACAAGGCAATGCAAAATAATACTAAATTAAGAGTACAGTGAGCTTGGAAAGTATTTTTAAATTGCAGGAGAACATAGGTGTATTATGTGGTCTGTTATCCTACTTGTTTCTTGTTCTATTTTTTCCATTAGAGAGTGGATGCTTTTGCAATTTGAAAAATAATACCCTACTTCTATAATTTGGGAAAAGAATGTGTGTATGTAATGTCTGAGACTTTATATAAAGTAATTAGAAACTTGCATCACATATTACAAAAAAAGCTGTCTGAAGCTGCTTTGCTAGTCCTCACTTCTCCCCATAGGCTTCAGTGGCAGAAACAGCAAAAATGGTTCAGGGAAAATGAAGTGTGAGCAGGCAGTGTAGGTGTAACTTGCTTAACTTACTGCAGAGACTCCTTAAGAGGAGGGAAGTCTCATTGTAAACACACACACGCGATTTTGCCAAAGGCTTGTTTTACCTGTTAAATACAATGAGAATTTTTAATGAGCTCTTTCTGTGATCACTTTCAACTGACTACTAATTAAATTATTATGGTTTCAGCCCTCAACCATCCTGAAACTGCTTAATTCAAATATCTTGTACCTGATCAGGATGTTTCATCGCAGACTGTCTGGAATGATGTCGTGCAAGAGATGAATAGATAACTTTATTTTTTTTATGGAAGTTGATGTGTTTCCTAGCACAATGTCCTAGATCTCAATAAATTCCTGAATTTGTTTTGTCAAGGCTCGCAGCTTTGTAGTCAAGCTTTGGTGGAGGGAAAGTCAGGGGAAGAGAAAGTTATTTTCTTTAAGATAAATTACCTTTATCATATAGAATCTTTTTTTTTTTTTTTTTTTTACTTAATA